>PVHX01015441.1:0-28771 GCA_004024805.1 Geosciurus inauris
ATATGCACTTTCAATGAACAGTATATATATATATATATTTATATATATTTTTTATCAACCATCTTTACTATACCCATTCCCCTTTCCTGCCCCCCACCTCCCCCTGTGTCATGACTTTTGATATATGTTAATTACCAGAGCTCATAAGATGACACCTGGGAATATTGGAAACACAAACCATTATAGACACTTGGTTCATCTCAAGTCATTGTTATGTGTTCTTTAATCTACAATCCATTAGTTTGGTTCTGATTTTCCTGATCCTAGGATTTAACTACACCCTCAGGGATGCTCTAATTCAAGGAAAGTCTCTCATCTAAGAAAATGTGGCTTAAAAGAAGAGCGTATGATGTCACTGTGGTTCACTGGTTCAACCCAATTTATACCCATGTCCTCTAGGAACTGCTAATAGTCTGTAGTATTCCCAAATAGAAGTTCCCATAGTACTACAAACTGAGTGGCATAAAACAAGAGAAATTTACTTTCTCACAATTCTGGAGGTCTGAGTCTGAAATTCAAGTGTTAGCAGGGTTATGAAGCCTATAGGGGAAGGTGCTTCCTTGCCTTTTTAAGCTTCTGTAAACTCTGAAAATGCCTTGGTTTGTAGCTGCACCACTCCCATCTCTTCCCATAATGTTTTCCCCATGTGCCTGTGTCTTCACACTGTCTTCCCTCTTTTCATAAGGACACCAGTCATATTGGATGGAGGGCCTACCTTACTCCCGTGTGACCTCATCTTAACTTGGTTACATCTGCCAAGACTGCCTACAAATAAGATCATGTTCACAGATACTGGAAGTTAAGACTTTAACATGTCATATTGGGGAACACAGTTTATCCCATAACCCCAGAGCTGGTATTATTTTTAACTGCTAGAGTGTGACTGACTGAGACTAACACCTCAGAGAAATGTGGAGCTGGATGGAATCATTTTACAGAAAATCATTGCTTTTGCATTTAGGATGGATGCTCTTTTCACCATCTCTTTCAAATTTGGATGTATTTTCACAAGTATGTGGTTATTCCTATATTTGAAGATCCACAAGAGGATGTTATTTCAACCAGTATAGTATGATATGACAGTAGTAATACTGCAGGGCAATGACAAGATCGACACCCGACAAAATCAATAGACTGGGCTGATGATGTGTCTGAACAACCTGCGACAATAGAGAATGACTGATGCTTGGAACAGCTTGCAGCAGCAGCAGCTACTTAGAGAATTAGTTTTAGTGAATCACCACCACAGCTGCCATTTTTCTCAGAGCCAGATAAATCCTGACATGAATAAGGTGCTGTTACAGGAAGTATAAATTCAGCCAGTTGTGAATAACACTTTGTATGAGACTTGTAGTCATTCTGAAATTTGGAGAAAGAGAGAATTTTGACAAATATATTTTTGTTGACTGTTCTTTTGTTGTTCCTTTTTAGTCTTGAACACTTTAAGGTGAAACTTATTTAAATAAGTTAATTCATTTTCTAAAAAGCAAATACATTCAATGTAATACTTAGAATTTAATGTGCCTGGTGAATAGTATTCTAGGGAAAAATGCATCTTCATACAAATTATATTAAAACATTTTTTAGTTCTGAATTTGGACTTTAGTGACTATTATTCAGCTTTATGTCTCTGTGACCATAAGAACAACTTAGACGAAGAAAGATTTATTTTGGCTTATGGTTTCAGAGTTTCAGTCCATGGTTGGCTGTCTCCATTGCTTTGGGTCTGAGATGAAGCAGACCCAAAGCATGTGGTGGAAGCATGTGATAGAAAATGCTTTTCAGCTCCTGGTAGTCAGGAAGCAGAGAGAGATAATGAGAGGGAAGGAGGGCCTAGGGAGAAGATAACCCATCCAACCCCTCCCCATAGCCTACTTCTTCCAACTAGGACCAACCCTGACTTACACAAAAAGACACCAAATTATATAATACCTGCTTGAAAATTAATTTTTCAACTTGGAGATACATTCTGGTTCTGTTTTTCTCTTCTCCACTTTCTGCCTGTTATTCTAGGGGACTATCAAAATACCTGTTACTCTGGTAGTCATGCAAGATGGCAACACATTTATTGATGGTCTTCAGCTGCCTTAATAAATAGATTTCCATGTTTTAAAAACAGATCAGGCTCCTCTGAATATGTTATTGATCTTATCAAGGTAGAGATGGAGCATCTGGTGTCAAATATAATGCTAATAGTACATTTAATCTAAAAAATCATGAAAAAATATGAGACCTATCCAGAGAGGTCTCTGAAGCATAAATTTTTGCTCTTTGCTGGTCCTGTGGGTTGACATAGTAAATTACAACCATTAAGTCAGTATGGCTTTGTGTTGGGAAGACCTGGATTCAAATCTTATCTCTGCTTAACTGGCTGTCTTAGAATTTTAGGCTCCCTCAAGTATCCCATAATATTAATATTTATTTCTGAGGGCTTTTGTAAGTATTTAGTGGGAGATAAATAGTTTAAACTGTTTTGAAAATCATGGGCACTCAGCAATTTCTTGCTCCCTACTTTCCCAACAAGTTGGGGTGTTCACTATTACGTCTAACATAGTTTGTATTAGCTTTCTTTTGTGAGCATAAATGCTTGTTTGGATGTCTGATGTAAATCTTCTAGTATGGATATAACAATATTGAGGGTAGACTTACATTTTATTTCAATTTATTTTACAATTAATATAAAATTATTTTATCAACCATGATGCCTAACAGCTCCCTCTTTAACCTCAAATACACCTTTTAAAAATATTGTAAGTCTGTGAACACATATGAGGTTTATAAGCTGATTTCCTGGTATTTGAAGATTATGATATAGGTAAGAAACTCATATAGGCTAAGAAGTTTAATATGAGTGGAAACATTTAAAAGTTACTGTCTTTACTGAAGTTTTTGCAAACAAATGATAAAAAGCAGTGAATGATTTATAATAAATGTGAGTTCTCTGCTTTAGTGCTGTGTTTTTGTGACACTAGGTAAGAGGGTAAGAAGAGTGATTTCCCTAGTTGGTCTGAGTGGCCTCAAGTCATAATATAGCACCAGCTCTAGAACCACACAAGCCACACCTGTGGAGTTACACAAAGAGATGGGAGTGGCAATGGCGGTTTTGCATGTCAAATGCTAAGTATCTTGAAACACAAGCCCTCAACCTCCACTGTTGCTCCCACTCCTCCTGACAAATACACACCCTTTCCATATACCAACTCAAAACAAGCAGACATCTACACAATCCCAAGGTGCACAGCAATACTTGCTCAGGTATTTTGTAACCACTTATACAGGAAAGGTCATTTTAGGGCTGTGCTTTCTGCTTGGAATAAAAACAAGTAGTGTCTGAACTTTATGTAAAAAAAAGTAAGGGGGTGTGGGATCCCAAAATGTGAGCCAATATTGAGAACTTAAAAGGAGACTGATTATGAAACTCCAGTATAACACTAAAAACAACAATAAGGAAAACTATCCCCAAACAATTAGAAAGACCATGGATAATGAAATCACTATGTGAAGAGGAAAAGGATATTACCAACAGATTTCTCTTCAAAAGAAAGAAAGGGAATATCAATTTCTCATACAAAACAAATTAGTATGATTGATTTCAATGAAAATAGTGTTAAAAAAATTCTGGAATCTTCCCTTATATCCCTTGGGCAGATGTAATGTACATTCTGCTGGCTAAAGCAAGAAAGAAAATAATATTCAAGAAAAAAAATATGGTGTTTTTCATCAATCTGAAGTGGACAATGGAATAAAAAGTAGAAATCTTTTATCTGACTCCTCCAAAAGTACGTCCTCCTGGCCAACTGTGGTGGTAGACTCTTGCAATCTCAGTGTCTCTAGAGGCTGAGGCAGAAGGCTTGCAAGTATGTGGCCACTCAACAACTCAGTGAGGCCCTAAGCAATTTAGCAAGACTCCGTTTCAAACTAAAAAATAAAAAGGGCTGGGGACATGGCTAAGTGGTAAAGTGCCCTTGGGTTCAACCCCCAGTTCCAAAAAAGGCCTTCTGATTGGTTAGTTGGCCCAATCCAAGTGAGAAAGGTGGACTTTGAAGGTCATGATGCAGCATTGCCTGAATGTTCCAAAATGCTGGTGACCTTTCAGCAATTGGAATAAATTTCATAAGTGACATGGCTTCTGAATTCTTGCCTCTTAAGCTTCCATGTTGACAACATTATATTATCAGCTTCAAAACTTAAATGTGAAATGCTGAGATCTACTAACACAATAAAAGTTGAGGAGGATTTTGTTTTGATTTGTCATTTCCATGTGTTAACATCAGCCTCCTAGAAAGGATGAGTGAGTAGCAAAGTGCCTCTGCTTCCTTTTCTCTTTGTTCCTCTTACCTCATTTCTTCCTCTACTGTGGGAATTTAAAAAAAGAGAGAGAATGATTCAGGTACCTGTTGTTTGTTCTTTTTGCTCTTGGAATTGTGGAAATTTAAATAGAAGCTAAAGCATGATTGAGACTTGGCATGTTCAGAACCCTGATGAATGCTTTTCTATTTCAAGAAATGATTGCTCAAATTTTTTATCAAATCTTTAAATGGATTTAAGATGTTTATAGACCACATCAAATTCCCTTTAAATTTGTTTGTCAGCTTGAGTCAAAGTTAATCTTATTATTCCATGTTTTTAATCATTACCTTCGCCTACATAAGAAATAACATTCTATTTTTTTTCCTGTGTTGAATACTTCTGCTTCCTCTTGCCCAGTGAGAACACCCCATTGTTCAGTTTTTAGCACCCTCTGATCTCTGTTAGTTTGAGATTCTATTAATTCTCACTTTTTAAACTGTATGTTCTATACAAAATTTGCTGAAATTTTCATTTTCAATTTTTTCCTTTTGTCTGGGTTCCAGGCCTATCTTTCCAGTTACTTACCAAACATTTCCCCTTGGTTCTTCTGCCACCATCTGAACACGACCAGTTTCCCCTCACCTGTTACTTTGTTGTTGATTCTACTATTGTCCTAGTTCCCTAGACATAAAATCTTGGAAGTGTTTCAGCTCATCCCACCCTTTTATTCAATGTAGCTTAGAAACACATTGCATGAAATATTCCATTTTGATGTTTTCTGTATCCATATATACTAGTTAAGACATGGGTTTGACAATTATAACAAAGTTGAAAAATAGCAGTAGATTAAACACACTGTAAGTTTTGTTCTCTCTCATTTACAGTCCAGGTATGTGGCACAAGGCCTTTTAGAGGCTTCACAGTGTTGGGATGTCCTTCTGTCTTGCAGCCATGACATTCCCAGTGTGTTCTCTTTGACCAGCTATAGAAAAGCAGTCCAGTTTGTAGGAAGGGGAGAGAGGGAGAGACCACTCTGCTTTCTGTCAAGAAGCAACTTAGAAGCACAATGTATCACTCCTGCTCACAATTCATGTTTAATGACAGAATTCTTTTGCATGACCATACCTAGCAGAATGGGAGGCTTGTTAATACATCTTTAGCTACATACCCAGCTAAACTTCCTCTTTCTGTAGAAGGGGAAAAGAACCATTGGTAGCCAACTAGTATTATCTTTCATATCTTCCTTGCTCCAGTTTTACTATCTTAACCCTTTGGTGGATTTTTATTGCCCATTACTAAGATTACCTTTAGAGACTTTTAGCTGGATTTACCAGTTGCTCACTGTCAAGCAACACATTCTTTTAAAGACTCATTTTTGTTGTTGCTGTTAAACCTTGTTAAAACTGATCAGTAGCTCACCATTACAAAACTCTTTATAATATGGTCCTAGTTTACCTGTTTCTAGCCTTCTCTCGGCTTTTATTCTTTTATTAATTACTTAATTTATTCAGTAAAGCTGTGTCAAGTGACTGTGTGTCAGACAAAATCACTCTTCCTAAGTCCATTCATTTGGGTTGTGTGGATAGAAAGCATCCTCATGAGTGTGTGTGCTGTCTAGTGTCACCAAGATTCAGTTCTTTGATAATTGCTTTCCCATTGTCATGCTGGAAATTTTAAATATTTTACATCTTCTTAAAAACAGCCTTTTAAAACTAGGTCTTACAGTTGAAGTGGTTAATTTGTTTTACAGAGTTCAGTGATGTTCACCTGACACATTTCAACTTTCAGGTTTTATACACTTTAAAACAGTGATTTGCTTTTAAAAAATAAAACATAAGTAGAAAAGAATACTTACTGAAGTAGCTACAACTAAATTTTGTAGCTCACTGAAATTGTAAAATAGTCAAATACAAGCTTTTGATTAAATCATAACTCATGTATTATAATTGTTGAGTTGCTTATTGTTCCCAAACAACTTAACCTAATTCGCAGTCCTCCAGACTGATGTGTAAAGGTCTTTAAAGAAGGACACAACTTTGACTGAGCTTGTCCTTCAAGCAACATGTCCTCTTTACAACCCTAGGTGTTATGAGTTACAAATTTACATAACTAACCTGTCATCACTTTTATATTTGCACTTCACTTTTCAGAGAAGTTGCTAGATGAGGTGAGATATGTGTCTGTTATACAAGTTCAGGGTCAAATATGTATTTAAGATATGATAGTTTGTTCATCACAGATTTATTTTGCACAAATTATGATTTTTAAAATTATGCTGCATTAAAATAGTATTTATCATGATTTTTGAACAACCCCAAAATTTTGTGTTAGAGGGTCAATGACTCTTTCTTCTTTAGGCGTGTTGTTTGCATATTGACAGGGCTGGCTGCTTGAGCAATTAAAACTTCCAAGCTAGAAAGTATGAATTTGGAAGAGAAAATAAGTATTCATTATTTTACCAAACCCTAGAAGAAAAAATAACCTTAAGTCTTACCTATTCATGGTTTATATATTGACAGGTAAGATTAGATCAGGATATTCAGGGAAGCTAGTCCTTGAAATGAGGGGGCACCAAAGTGAAGAAAGACAAGCAACAGAATTAATCATTTAAGCTACTTCATTGCAGTCTGTCTTGATTTAGCTACATTTCTTCTGTCTCCAGGCTAATAACCTCATCTCTAAAACAGCAGTGTGTCCATATCATTTTTAAACTATAGCCCCAGTTGGAATGAGGAGCTGGGGAGGTAGGGAGAATGGGGAAAGCCCCAGACCTAGAAGCTTGTGGTACCCAGAGAAGCTCTGCTTGTGTTTATATTATACATTGGCTTGCTGCTAAAGAGTTTGTTTGAAAAGAAAATATTCTTCAGCTTAAAAAAAATAATTTGAAATTACTGAACTAGGTGATATTTAAGATCTCTGCTAGTTCCAATTTTCAGTGTTTCTATTGTGAAGAATTTTAATAGATAGAAATCATAAAATAAAATTAAAAATTTAATTATGGAAAGGGTATAAAATCATAGAATTTTTAGAAATACCTTTAAAAAATGCAAATAGTAGTTCTTATCTAATTGACTTTATAGAGAATTCCTGTTTGCAGTTTCTACTAGATCTTTGCCAAGAACTCAATGCAATAGCTGAAAAAAATTAGAACCATTAAAGTTTGTTTTCTTGATCTTGGTTTTTTAGGGTTTCATGTTTTCATTTTTATATAAAACTTTAAATTTGAGACATTTTTACTTTATTACTAATTCCTATATAATCATTTCTTCATTTATTTTTCTCTTCCTCATCTCAGTTCCTTATATTTGGTCTTCAGATATAGGACTCAACTAAAGGGAAATAGTCCCAGGTTAGGAGGGAGGGAAACAGCAAAAACCATTTGAGAAGTTCCTTATAGGAATGAAGTTAAAAGATGTCTTCTTTTGACATTAAAATTTCTCCAAGGTGATAAACAGCTGCAATCAGGCCGCTACTGTTAAGTATGAAAAACTCCTCATGCACCTTGACATTCAACAAATTACTTATTGCATTCCTCCTACTTTCTGCAAAACACTGTGCTAGGGATAAGGCAAGTGAGTCACCATCCAGGCTTTCAAAATCTAAAAAACAAACAAAAAAACAAAACAACAAACACAAACAAACAAACAAATTTTAATTTCTAGAACACTTTCGTGAGGCAGGAAGGTAGACAGGAATTAGAAATTTACAATGCATATGATAAGTGCAATCAGAGAGATATAACAGGGTTGAGTACAGAGGTGTACCCTATCTACCCTGAAGGGGAATAGAAAGCTTCTGGGAAATGGGTGCCCAAGTTGAGGCAGAATGGATGAACAAGTGTTAGTAAGGGGTAGGGAGGGATTGAGGTCAAAGACTTCCAAAATGCATCAATTTAAACAAGGCACAGAGGTTCTTTTAGCTGGGTGCAACTTCAGAACTTTGAGATTGATGCATGTTGGGAATGGGTGAAAAGGGAGAGGTAGACAGAATCCAGCTCCTGGAGGGCACTTGTACCATATAAAAGACCTTGGACTTGATCTTGTAGGTGATAGGAAGGCTGAGAGGGATTAATCCTAAGACGGTCTTGAGCAGATTTGCTTAGAAATAATTCCACTTGGCATCCATATAAAGAGTGGCTTTGCAAGGAGCAAGCATGCATACCAAAAAAAAAAAAAAAAAAAAAAAAAAAAAAAAAAAAAAAAAAAAAAATCGCTACATCTTGATAGTCCAGGAAAAGTGAGTGGCAAACAACTCACTAATGGGAGTGCAGGAGAGGGAATTTGCAGAGTACCCTGTTCTTATGAGTAGAATGCAAATACTGTTGGGTCATACTCCTATTATTTTTCACCCTTCTTCATCAGGGGCTAAGCACCAAGATGCAGGGCCATTCTGTGAATGGGAATTGTATGTATGTAGTTTATTTTAATTTCTAGAAGCCAGTTAGTTAGATTCCTTCCACATGCTCCACACATATGTGCTGGAAGCATGATACAATACCTCAGGAAATTCATGAAAGATACCAACAGTTCTCTAAGGTCACATTCTGAAATTGTGTTGTGTTTCTACAACCTCTCCATGGTATAGTCATGCCACGTATTTTCTTACTATGATATTTTCTGTACACACGTGCACAAATGTATCCTGTAATAACTGGTTGGCTTTATGTGATAATTTTTTTCAATGTCATTGATCCCTGATAGCACTGACACAGTATTCATCCACTGGGTTTTGTACCTGGTAATCTTTAGATATATATACATATATGTATATATATATTTTGTTGTTGTTGTTGTTCTAATTAGTTATACATGACAGTTGTAGCTGGTAATCATGGGTACTAACACACACCAGATGTTAAACACAAGCCCTTTTGAGTTTTAGTAGAAAACTGTATCATTAAATTGGAGGTTCTGCTTTCCCCAAGAAAGTAAGGCGAGTCTGATGTTTACTAGTTTTTCAAAAAATATTCTTAGTTGTAGATGGACACAATATCTTTATTTAATTTTATTTATTTTTATGTGGTGCTGAGGATCAAACCCAGTGCCTCACATGTGTTAGGCACACACTCCACCACTGAACTACAACTCCAACCCTAATACCCCAGTTTTAATTCAATTTAAAAAACTCATACAGCCAAGATATTTTAAATTTGATTTTTTTAACTAGATTTTTTTTCTGATTCTTTATAATTTTTTTCTTTGCTTTTTTTTTTTTCTTTTTAATTTGCGGACATACAATTTTCTTTCTAAGCCTGCCTTAGAAATAACTTCATATTTTAACAAGTGATTTGTAAGTATTCTTTCTTCTTTATATAAGAAATTAGATATGATTTTGTGGAAGTAGTTCCTTCAGTAAAACACTTGACCAAACACAGCTATACAATCTTGAGCCAGCATGCAAAATTTGTACATCTGTCCATTCTTCAAAAAACAAAAAGAAATCTCAATCAAAAAACCTTCTTGAAATCTATTTACAGCTAGTGAATATGTGATTTATTCTTTGGCAATTTCTCTGTCTTGATGTCATTCCTGTTATCTTTTTCCCATTTGTGGAAATAACGGTGTCTGCATATTATAGAAAGTTTGTAACATCAGTAAGAAGGAAGACAAAATGTTCATGGTAAAGCATGAACACAAAAGGGGTAATAATTTGTATTCTTTTAAAAAAGTTACATGGCTTTGGACAGATTTTTATTTTTCATTAACACTTTTAGTGAGTTTTTTTTTTTTAAAAATCAAAACTAGGTCTCACATAGCTAAAGTCCATTCAGTTTCATTTTATTTAAGAAATGCCTGTTCATGTGCCATAATTATAATTGTGGTTGAACTGGTCGCGTCAGGATAGGGAATATGGGAGACCCTTCCAAGAGTTCAAGAGAAGCATGCATTTTTAGAAATCTCTTAGATGAATTTAGAGATGTCAGCAAGAGAAAAAGAAAATCCTCTTCTTATAATATGTCTAATAGTGATAGCACTTTTATACTTTAGTCCCTGAAAGAAAACTTCTAGTCCAATGAAGTCATATCATCGCACTAAAGCAAATGATCAGCATTTTGAATTTAGGAGCATAAGGTCTGAGACCCAGGGTGTAAAGACAGACAAGGAAGTCAAGGTCCTGTAACTAAATTCTGCAAAGTAGGCTCCTCACTGCCTGCCTGAGATCCTGGACAAAGTATTTCCAGGCTTTTCCACGATAAATATTTGTGTCTGAAAGTTGTTGACTCAAAATGAAGCCTACCTTAGATCATTTTATGATTCCAGGAAATCCCTTGAAACCTTGTTGCTTAGTAGTTGGTAATCATTTTATCTTCATTAATCTTTGATCGTTATAATTACCCTAACATTTGTTAGTGGCTAATAAAACCAACCAACAGGAACTGAGACATATTTTTAACTTGTTTCATTAGATAAAATCTCAGCAAATTGTTTAATTAAAAGGTGACCTCAGCTCTTAATCACACATTCTGTAGCAAATTAGGATGCTTCCAAGCTATGTGTCATTAGTTTTTGGTTCTAATGCATCCATTTATTAATCTGTGAGCTTGGACAGGTTACCTGGATTCTCTAATGCTTCATTTTGTCAGCAAAATGAAGGAAACAATGTTTATATCACAGGTTATTATGAAGATAAAATGAAATGATAAAACAATACAATATAAACAATAAAATAAACCTACACAGAATCATAGTATTTTATCTTTTCTATATTGTTTTGTAGACCTTCATATTTTATCCATATAATGATTTCATTGGTAAGCATATATAAGCTATTTTATGATTGAAGTTAGTATTTATAAAATCACTGAACAAATTGTTAAAATGTAGCTTCTTGGCCATACTCCCTGCTATTTTCAGCAAGTATCTTAGATAATACACGTGAAAGTGATCCATAGGCTTCCCTCTGAGAAACATGAATTTTCCTTTAAGGATGATCCCCAAACTAATTGATTATCAAATCAAAGAAAAGCTTTATTAAAAAATAAAAGTAAATATTCCTGTCTCTACCTTGGAGTTCGGCAGATTGGAGCAAGAGTTTGGAAATTATATGTTTTCAAAAACTTGCCGTGCTAATTTTGACATTGGCAAAACACTGCTTTATTGATTCTCTGTGTCTCTAATTTTTTAAAATAATGCTATGGTCAGAAGCAGTGTGTGCTTCAGCTAGTCCTGATCAGATTACAGGAGTGAAAAGGATGGGTGTGGATGTCTGTACTGAACAAACTAAGGAGACTGACAGTCTTCTCGCTTCACGTAGATTCAGTTGTTCAGCCCATACATAACAGACTTTCTCAGCCGGAAAGAACTCTTGGAGATCATCTAGTTCAATTCTCGTATTTCACAAAGGAGGAAAGTAAATTTAGAGATTTGTCTGAAGTCACCGAACAAGACTGGGATTGACAATTGGATTTATGTTCCAAACTCGGCTTCATCTCCTTCACAATTCACATCTCCTGCCATTCCAGGAACAGGTGATACTCGTGAAACCAGTTTTTCTAGTGCTGAGTTAGGCTTCTGAGCAGGTAAGAAGGTGAGCAGGTATACAGAGTGCTCTATGAGTCAGCTTTCCTAACTGTAAAGCTGTTTAAAGGTGAAGAGTCTTCCTTTCCAACTCCAAGTCAGCAGGAAGGCCACTTAGGGACTGCCGGTCTCCAGGGGAGGTAGTTTGTTCCTGCAATGTCTCTGTCTTCTCTATTGCCTTCTTGACACTTTACCTTGTCCACAGCTGGGCCTTTTCTAAAATCCCATGTCTGTGCTGTTCACTGAGAAAGAAAACCCAGGAGAAGGAACAAGCTTCTAAAAGAAGATGGAGTTCTCTAAAATAAAGGGTGAGATCGGCTGACCTGTCCTGGGGCTTCTCAATATTAATTGGTTGTCCACATGCTGAGAATATCATATACACTGTCACACTTAATCTTCTCAACTTCAGGAGGCATAAAGATATGGAAGCAGAGGTTTATGCACTTCACATAGGTTTTCCTCACTAATAAATAGTGGAACCCTGGGTTCAGACCAGATTTCTAACCTAGGCATGTCTATCCCAAAGCAGATATATCTAAGATTAGATCACTCCACTTTCTTTTTAGCTCTGACACATATACTTCTGTGAAAATAGGTCAACTGTAGAACACAAATAATTTGAGACTTTATGGATTGTTAAATAGAACACATAAACTCTACCTTCCAAACTACCATCATCTCTCATTTGGAATAGAGATGGTGCTTCCAGACTCATCTCTCCAATCTACTTTTCCACTTCCCCAATCTCTTCCATTTACTGCAGACAGAGTGACTTCTCTAAAACTCAATTTTGATTGTCATACTATTGTTTAAAATCCTTCAGTGACTTCCCATTGCTGAACTGAACAACTGATTGGACTGTGGGATGAACTCTAGCGTGATTCATTTCTGCATTCTGTTCACCAGACGTGTTACTGAGGCACCCTGGGATTGTCTGCAGAGTGCTCACATAGTTGTCTAGCCTTTCAATCTCTAAGAGTCTACTGAGAAGAATAATTTAAATAAGCACTGAACATAATTTTTTTCATAGTCTAATTCTAAATAGAAGAAGGGGAAACTAACTAACTTTGGTTAAGATAGACCAAATCCTTAACAAGTCTGAGCAATGTGGCCCTAATAATCAACTCACTTCATCTTTCCCTTCTTATCTGTGTTCTGGCCACAATGGTCTTCCTTCAGTTTCTGAAATGTGTTGTTTTTTCTCTTCTGTATGAAATATTCTTTTGCTACTTCTATACCAAATCCAACTACGTTTATTCCTTCATATTTCAACTCAAAGACTATTGATGAGTTCAGATCCTGACATACATATAAAACACCTAATAATTTTTTATCTAAATTTACTACAGTTTGTAATCATATGTGGATTTGTATCAGCTATTTTTGTTTTGTTTTGTTTTGAGGTTTTTTGCCCATTAAATTTCATATTAGCAGTCATAAAACTGTTTTGCTGGGCATATAATTGGCACTCAATAGATATTTTTCATGTGAATTATACATTCACAAATGAAAGAAAGTTGTTTTGCATTAATTTATATTTGGTAACTAGTTTAACACATTATTGTTCAGAATTGAAAAATAGAACCTTTCTTTTATTCCTGTAAAATAAACTGTTTCAGTCATATATGATATTATTTTTTAATACCTAAATAATATAAGATATCCCTTGTCATTATAATTGCTTTTCCATTCAAACAGCATAGAAGTGATTGCCAAACTGGCATTTTTTTTTAATCAAATCAATTAAACCAAAAAGATTAAAACTTGAAAATGGCAACTATAAAAGAACAATATATCATAATTCAGTGTACCAGTGAAGGATGGAAATGTGTCATACCATGTTTTTAAATGTCACATCTTTATTACATTTGCTAATTAAATGAGGCTTTTCTATCCCAGCTCCACTAGAAATTAAAAGGCAGAATTTTCAGGAGTGATAAATTAGTTAGTGTCCTAGAGACAGACCCCAATGAAATAGATATTTAGGGGAGGATTCATTGGGGCATTTGGCTAATACAATTGTGAAGACTGACAAGTCCCTTGATAGATGGGCTAAACTGGGATCCTGGGATGCTAGTCACATGGCCTAGTTCAAGTCCAAAGTCTCAAAACCAAGGACCCCAATGGTGTAATTCTCAGTTTAAGGCTGAAGGCTGAAAATCCAGGAGTAAAAGAAATGTTCTATTTTTCAATGCTTGCTAGTGTTAAATCCTGGAGTCCAAAAGCCAGGGAATTTTGGGTTCTGATGTCCAAGAACATGGGAGCAAGAGTGTATCCCAGCTCTAGGGGATGGAGAAATACATTCACCTTCCCTGTGTTTGTTGTTCTTTTCAGCCCCTCCTTCCCACTCATTGGGAGGTACCTGCCCACATTAAGGGTGGATCTTCCCTACCTAGTCCACTCAGATTTGCATACTAATGTCCTCCAGAAACACTCTGACAGACACATCCCAAAATAATACTTTACTAGTTTTCTAGGTATTCCTTAATCTAGTCAAGTTGACACCTAAAATTAGCCATCACAAGTGATATTTTGTTTTTCATCAAGAATGATTCTCAACCATGCAAGTCTACATAGTAACAAATGAGGCTTAAATATGGTCCCAAGAAGAATGCCTTAAGCAGCAGTAGTCTCGGTGTTCAAAATTGGCTCCCAGAATTTTGAACTGAACAACTGATTGGACTGTGGGATGAACTCCAGCGTGATTCATTTCTGCATTCTGTTTGCCAGATGTGTTACTGAGGCACCCTGGGATTGTCTGCAGAGTGCTCACATAGTTGTCTAGCCTTTCAATCTCTAAGAGTCTACTGAGAAGAATAGCTTAAATAAGCACTGAACATAATTTTTTCATAGTCTGTAATTCTAAATAGAAGACGGGGAAACTAAAGATCAATGGAGGAAGTTTTATGAGTTAGATTATTAAAGTTACAGTTGTCACAGGAGACAGGGTTCTGACCACAGGGCTAAGATTTATGATATAGGCCAGTGTTGCCAACATGAGGGTTCTGGTATCCTAGAATTCCATAAAATTATATATCTATGTCTAAATAAATGCTGTCAATACCCATATGCTCTACCATTTTCCAAATGTATATAGATCATTGTTATAAAAATGCATTAGAGCATTTTTCATTGATTATATATTTTCTCAATCAACAGAATATCTAAAAAATGTAGATTCTTGAAATTTAAGAAGTCATCTTGCCATTAAACTTCAATAAACATTGTCATAGCTTCTATACATTAGGACAAGCAATCTTTTAAAAGTGATTATTACTTACATTTATTTAGTATTTCCTAAAATCCTCAGGTTCTATAAATTTGTCCTGAGTGCTAATATATATTATGGTCCACTGCTCTGGTCTCTCTGCTCACCACTTTCTTCTAATGCTGCTGCAACACTCTCTAGTTTATATCATCTTAGGATCATCTTGAGTTCCCCTTTATTGCCCCAAACAGAGATATCATTAGGATGGTTAAACATATTTGACTTTACCAAAACCTTAAGGATAACATAAGAGAATTATAGTTACAGAAATAGGAAATAAAAATAGAATTGAATATTCATTGCTACTGCTACTAGAGTCTGTTAGCTATGCCCATCCACAGGGGTCCTCAACTGGTTGGTTCTTTGTTTATCTTCTCACCTTGTTTCATGTCTGTACACCTTCTACAGGCAAGACTGTTTCAATCATGTCTTACCTCTCTGGAATCTCATCTTGTGTACAAGTGATCTAATATTGAAAAGTGGTCTTTGCTCTTGAAAAAAACCTGAAAATTATTATTATCATATTAAGAAATCTGGCCCAGATGTCCAGCAACATAATGTCTAGACTGAATTTTACAATTAACCAGGTGTTCAGCCAGAACAGTAATTTGGTCTCTTTTCTTTATCTTTGAAATCCGGATTGCTTGTTCTTGTTTGTTTATTAACTAGCTGATGATTAACTATTTTTCTAACTCCCAAATTTTCAGATGTCAAAAAGTTACTCATGGGTTGTGCTTTGTTTTGTTTTCTCCTGACTATCTTCAATAGCATTGATTAATTTGATTTTGCATCAATTCCACTAAATCATAAAATAAGGAAAAGAAACTTGATTAGGTATGTGATGGTCAAGGTCAGATATACCTGTGAGTCTCCTGTGCAAAATGTACATCATAATCTTAAAAACAAATCTACTGAAACATTTCTATATAATTTTTAATTCTGAAAACACACTTATTAATCTCACCCATATTGAATTTTACAGATCATTAAAAATGTGTAATGAAAAGTTAGTCGCTTTCCTCTAAGTCATAGACAGTGATAAAATTAGGAGCTGGATCATTTTTCTACCACTACCTTTTTATTTTTTAATTTTTATAAATTCTTTTTAGTTATATATGACAGTAGAATCCATTTTGACATACTTAAACAAGCATGGAATATATCTTGTTCTAATTCAGACCCCAGTACCTCTCCTTCCCCTTCCTTCTCTCTACCCCCTGCTCAATTTTCACTATTGATCTTTCTGCCATTTACTTATACTTGTTTTTTTTTAAAGTAATTTTTTTGTGTATGTACATAATGGTGAGATTCACTGTGGTGTATTCATATATGTACATAGTAAAGTTATGTCAGATTCATTCCACTTTCTTTCCTTTTCCCATCTTCCCTTTCTTCCCTTCATTCCCCTTTGTCTATTTCACTGAACTTCTATCCTCCTACCCTTTTTTGTCAGTTAGCTTCCATTTATTAGAGAAAACATTCAACCTTTGTTTTGGGGGGGGATTGGCTTATTTCACTTAGCATGATCATCTCCAGATCCATTCATTTATGAGCATATGTTATAAAGTTATTCTTCCTTATGGCTCAGGAATATTACACTGTGTGTGTGTGTGTGTGTGTGTGTGTGTGTGTGTGTGTATACATATATATCACATGTTCTTTATTCATTCATCTGTTAAAGGGCATCTATGTTTGCTTTGTATCTTAGCTATCATGAATTGTGCTGCTATAAACATTGATGCACCACTATCACTACCCTTAATTTAAGAAATTAAAGTCACCACTGAAAGAAATTGTGCAAAAATGCAGGTAATACAAAAAATTGCACTTTTTAAAAAACTAAAAGTTCTATTTAAAGTAATAATTATTATGTGTATATGAGAAATAAGGATAAGAATGACCCAGTTTATGTTTCCCAGATATTTCAGGAGGCAATAGAAAGAAGTTAAAGCAAAAGAATAATCTTAGGCTTAAAAGAATTTATAGCATGAATAAACACAGCAGTAAAATGCCCATTGTACTTGGCCTTAGTTGAACAAATGCCTAATGACAAAGGAATACTCAATACTTCTGCTATGACTTGCATAGCTTATTTTAGATTACAAATACACCAGAGAAACATGGTGTTTCAAACTGCATAAAGTCTTCTGATTTAGAATTTACTGTGAAACAGTATTGGATATTAGTCATGGCAAGTAACAATACTTTAAATTAAACGGACTATTCAAGTCAACAAAAGGTAGGTACCTTTGTTTTCTCTTCATGCTCTGTAGAGGATGTACTGGAAAAAGCAACACATGCAAGTATGCATAAACAAAACAAGCATCCTTGAACATTTGCACTGTTTTTCATTATTTCCACAGCTTGCACTAGGGACTTCTGAAAATTCCAGAATGCTCCTCTCTCTATGCCATGTGAGGTATGGTTATTGGCACAGTCCAATAGACCCAAAAGTTCAAACTTCAGGTCTCCTGAAACCTAAGTACTCTAGGGTGGAGAATGTAGCTTGGAATTTAAGAGTCAACTACTCCGAGGCTGAAAGACCCAGGGACAACATACTGGTGGCACTGTAACTTGGATCAGAACTTGCTTCATTCAGAGAAATATATGTGCTAATTAGATTTGTTGTTAAGTTCACACTTTTTGGTGCAAATAAAATATATTTTTAGCTAAAATATATTTCCAACTAAAAACTATTCCAAGCTTGGAGTTTGAGGTACAAAGATTTTCAAAGTGAAACAAAGTGACTTTCAAATGCTTAGAAGTGAATTGGAATATGCTTTAATGACTACTTCCCTCTTTAGTTTCCTACTGTTTCTGATGATTGGTTGGAAAGCTTAGGTGGGTTTGATTAAAGCACGTTTGTGTGTAAGAGGAGTCCATGAGGTGCCAGGTAGCAGCTACTCAATTACTGGAAAAGAAACTAATATCTGTTTCCCTGCCTATGGGGCAAACAGCAAATAAGAGGGTATTTTGGTTATTGAGGGAAGCTTACATGAAAAGAACCAGGGACAATGAGGTTCAAAGAGGTTAAGAATCTGTAGATATTACACAATTTATGGTGCTGGGAACACAAATTTAACTCTAATCCTCTGACGAACTTTCAAATTAGGTCGAAGATAAAATTCTGATCACTCAGGAAGTTATTTCCACCACCTTTCCCAAAATAACTCTTCTCTTTTAGCTAATCTGTGAAAATGCCACCATTGATGATTTGGTACTTTGGCCTAAGACTTTGGGGTTTCCCTTATAAGTGAACCACATGTGGAGCATAACCCTACCAATGAATAAATGAATGATTTTCTAAGAGCTGGGTTGAGTAGAATGACAAGGAAGAGGACATTGGAGGAGCCAGGAGCGGGGGAGGCAAACAAGAAAAGCTTGATGAAGGATGATGATGATGAAGGGGTACAAGGCAGCTGGTCTGGGAAAATCTAAGAATAATAATTGCGATTGATCAGAGCCTGGATTTTTTGTAATGAAATTGTCTCTAATGGTTCCAAAATGAGCACACAGTGCCTCCCTTCACTGTTTTCACATATTCATTCTCAGTACTTATCTTACCACAAAAATTTGTTTTATTTTGACCACATTTCCAAAGATTGCTTCTGTTTTTTATTCAGAAGGTGAACATTTATAAGTGATGCCCCCCAAAACATTAGTTGAATTAAATGAGATCTTCAATGTGCCTTTTCTTTGGTCCATTTTTATGTGTTCTTGAGAGATGCTCAGATCTTAGTCAATAGCAATCAGAATATCCAGGGCAACATTTCAGGGCAAACAAGCTTTGGCGAGCCATTCTTTACACCATTTTTAATATAGCCAAGTTTCCTTTCTTCCTTACCTTTCCTTGCTTAAGAGGATATTGAGAATTATCTGTAATAACACTAATTTGCAGATTGCTATGGAATTGTTTTTTTGTGTTTGTTTTTCTTTTTTTACTTTTTTTTTAAGTCATTTTAATTCAGATGGATTTGGGGGAATTTTCCTGTGCTAGAATTCTTCAGTATCCTTAATCAAATATAAAAGGATAACAATGAAAAATCTGATGTAAAACAGTGGCAGGATGGCTTGAAAGGTTTTTCCTGGTTCATGCATGTTGCCTAGAGTATAAATGTGGCAGTACTTAAAATGCCAACCAAGATCTTTTATCAAATTGATAACAACATCTTCCTATCTGCACAGGTAGGATTTGCAGATAAAAAGCATAGCACAATGTCACTGTGATGCAAAATTCATTTCGAAAGCATCCATTGGACACTACTATCCACTGTCCACCCTTAGAATCTGTTTGTTTTGGCCTCCCAGGAGGTTATGGTCTTCAGGGGGAAGACAAATCACCCACATAGAATTGTTCATTGAATATGATATTAAACTAGTTTAGTGTTGAAAGGATTGGTTATTAGAGTGAAAGGTGGAAGAGCCCAGAGGATGACATCACTGTATGTCCTGACGGAGGAGGTCTAGAAATAGTTAATTCTGCAATATTGTTCAATTTTTAATTTATTATAAGAAAATTTATTAAGGTTTGAAATTTGATGAGTAGGTCTCTGAAGCTTAGTATATGCATTGCTACACTTTTTAAAAAACACCAATAAATTGAAGCCAGGCGTGGTGGTACACGCCTGTAATACCAGCACTTTGGGAGGCTGAGACAGGAGGATCGGGAGTTCAAAGCCAGCTTCATCAATGGCGAGGTGCTAAGCAACTCAGTGAGACCTTGTCTCTAAAGAAAACACAAAATAAGGCTGGGGATGTGGCTCAGTGGTCAAGTACCCTGAGTACCAAACAAGCAAACAAAAAAAACACCAATAAATAACCTGTTCATTTGGGTGATAACATGATGTTGGACCCTAATGCAACATAATCTATAGATTTTTTTTCAGTGCATTATTCAAGAAAGGTGGAGGAGATTATGATCTAATCTTTTCTCCAACTCAGTTATTCTCAAACTTGTTATCAATAGCCACCTATGATGTTTGTGATGCATATGGTGTCAGATGTACTGAATCAAAGCTGTATTCAGGAAGGCACTGGGAATTAGTATTGATAACAGATTTCCCAGTGGAGGGTTGTGAATAGACAAGTGTGGGAAACACTGTGCTAGTTCATCTGGCATAGGATTAATTTTCATTAAGCTTTTTACCTACCTATCCTATCTCTTGCCTCCTATATTCATACATTTCTATCCCATAATTTTTTTTAATTTAGGAAGAGCAAATATATGCTTTAAATTCATTCTGTCAGTCTCGAGGATGGCACAGATAAGGTGAAATTTTCCCAGAGTCCTCTTTTTTTTTTTTTTTGTCTTTCCTTTTCTACAATTTAATCAAGTGTTAAGGTGAAAAATCTGATTCTCTGTGGAATGACACATAAGAAAAAAGAGGAATTAATTTACACTGCTTGGTGTCAGGATGTAATATGATTATGTTAGCAAAGCTATAAAGGGAAAATATCCAAAGGTTATAAAAAAATTGAAAGAGGTCATTGTTAGAGCAGATGGATGGAGCAAAGTGCCTGATCATTTGACAGCTACTGAGCTGAAAGGATATTCTGGCTGAGATGTGCATAGCTGGGAGAAGGTCATCAGATCTTAATTAGAGCTTTTCAAGGGAAAAGTTCAGAATTTTCCAGTAAGCTACATATTGATTAGTGTTACTGTATAGAAATGGCTGGAAGAACTGGTAAGTAGAATGTAGTCATCTGTCAGTTACCCCAGGGAATCTAAGAGTGTGTTTCCTTTGCTGTGTTTTCTTGATGACTTCTTTCCTTTGTAACTAGAAAATCTCTTTCCATAAAATGGAAATTTATTTTCATATTTTAACAAAAAACTGAAAGGTGAAATACATCAAAAAGAAGTGCAAAATTAAATTTTAGAAAACCTTAGGATCATTAAACAAAAGTTCATATTAGTCTTTTACAATATTTAGTGAGTTCTGCCAATTATTGTGACATGGAAGATAAGGTAGTAGGTAAAACTAACACACCTAAAATAACATAATAATTAAATTATAGATAAGGTTATACAATCAGCAGTAGGAGTTTCCTTCTCTTTTTTCTATGAAAGAATTTTAAGGAATCTGAATGTGTGCATGTACTAATTTAGAGATTGCATAATAATTAATATGAAATATAGAGAACAAAAATAAATTTTATTCAAAATTATGCATATTATTTAAATCACATGACCTACATTTTTAAAATCCAAAATGAATAAAAGTTTTCATATCAGATGAATTGCTCAAATAATATTTTGAATTTAAAACTCTACAGAGAATATATGGGTTAAAGGAGAACATTCTTGTTGAAGTGATTCATGCATGTGGCAAATGGCTGAACTAGGTGAGTTATAGGAGGCTTGTTTATAACCGGAGGCATTTCTATTGTATTTTAATCCCTTCTAAGTTTATGAGGTTTCTAGAAGGGAGGTAGCATAATGAAATGATTAAAAGTCCATTTTTCAAAATCATGCATAACAAACTTAAATCCCAACTTAAGGCAATTTTTTTAACTGTCTGGAAAACTCAATTTAGTTTTTTTTTTTCTCTCTCTCTCACTGACATTTTTTATAATGATTAAATAAAACCATATAATAAAGAAATGTACAACTTAAAAATGTATATAATGCAACTGCCTAGCTAAAAGTCAATTATAGTTGAGTGTGGTAGTGCATACCTGTAAACCTGGCTACTTGAGAGGATGAGTCAGGAGGATTACAAGTTTGAGGCCAACCTCAGCAACTTAGTGAGATTCTGTCTCAAAATAAAACTTAAAAAGGTCTGATGATGTAGCTCAGTGGTAGAATACCCCGAGGTTCAATCCCCAGTACCACCAAAAAAATTAAGAGCTGTTTAAATTTTTATGGCTGATAGTATTTTAAATTATTGAATGAATTCTTTACTCCTTTGCACTTTCTGAAAGCTTTTTATAGACACTGTTCACTAAAAAATGGTACACATAATCTGGAACAAAAGATCACTTGAATTTCTAATTCTTTTTTGAAAGAAAAAAGTCTTGAAAGTCAACATTATTTCTGACAACAGCCTGATTTTTTGAGAGAAAAGATGAGATAGGAGAACTGAAAACAAGAGTTAGAGTGAGAAAAAGGTACATGATGACAAACAATTTTCATGTTTCTGGAGGGGACACAAATCATTTCTCAGCTAGTGGGAGAAGTCAAGATATGGTGAGAAGCTAGCCATTGTGTAAGTCTATAGAAAGACCCCAGGACTCTGAGTGGGTGAGCAGGAAGGGGATAGTAAGAAAGTTAACTAGGGTTAGCAAATCCATGTGTAGAGAAGACTACTTTCTTTTATTTGTTCTAATTATACATGACAATAGAATGCTTTTGACACATCTTATATAAGTGGAGTATAACATCTCATTCTTCTGGTTGTACATGATGTAGAATCACACTGTACAGTCATACATGCACATAGGGTAATAATGCTCAATTCATTCTACTATCCTTCCTACTGCCATATCCCCTCCCTTCCCTTCCTTCCCCTCTGCCAAATCTAGAGTATCTCAATTCTTCCCTAGCTGCTCCCCCATCATTGTGAATTAGCATGCACATATCAGAGAAAACATTCAGACTTTGGTTTTGGGGGATTGGCTTATTTCACTTAGCATGATATTCCACAGCTCCATCTATTTACCAGAAAATGCTATAATTTCATTCTTCTTTATGGCTGAGTAATATTCCATTGTGTATGTATACCACATTTTCTTTATCCATTCATCTCTTAAGGGCATCTAGGTTGGTTCCATAATTTAGCTATTGTGAGTTGAGCTGCTTTCAACACTGTAGTATGCTGATTTTAAGTCCTTTGGGTATAAACCGAGGAGTATGATAGCTGGGTCAAATGATGGTTCTGTTCCAAGTTTTCTGAGGAATCTCCATACTGCTTTCCACAGTGGTTGCATTAATTTGCAGTCTCACCAGCAATATAAGAGTGTACCATTTCCCCCACATTCTCATCAACATCTATTGTTGCTTGTATTCTTGATAATTGCCATTCTGACTAGAGTGAGATGAAATCTCAGTGTAGTTTTGATTTGCATTTCTCTAATAGTTAGAGATGTTGAACATTTTTCATATATTTGTTGATTGATTGTATTTCTTCTGTGAAGTGAATATTCAGTTCCTTGGCCCATTTGTTGACTGGAATATCATTATTTTGGTGTTAAGTTTTTGTGTTCTTTATATATCCTGGAGATTAATGCTCTATCTGTGGTGCATGTGCTAAAGATTTTGTCCCGTAGGTTCTCTCTTTACATTTTTGATTGTTTCCTTTGCTGAGAAGAAGCTTTTAGTTTGAGTCTATCCCATATATTGATTCTTGATTTTACTTCTTGTGCTTTAGGAATCTTGTTAAGAAAGTCAGTTCCTAAGCTGAAATGATGAAGATTTGGTCCTACTTTTTCTTCTATTAGGTACAGGGTCTCTGTTCTAGTGCCTAAGTCTTTGATCCACTTTGAGTTGAGTTTTGTTCAGGGTGAGAGATAGAGTTTAATATTATTTTGTTACATATGGATTTCCAGTTTTCTTAGCACCATTTGTTCAAGAGGCTAGCTTTCCTCCAATGAATGTTTTTGGAGCCTTTATCTAGTATGAGATAACTGTATTTATGTGTGTTCATCTCTGTGTCTTCTATTCTGTACCATTGGTCTATGTATCTGTTTTGGTGCCAATACCAAGCCAGTTTTGTTACTATTGCTCTGTAGTATAGTTTAAGGTCTGGTATTGTGATGCCTCCTACTTCATTCTTCTTTCTAAGGATTGCTTTGGCTATTCTGGGTCTCTTATTTTTGCAAATGAATGTCATGATTGCTTTTTCTAGTTCCATGAATAACGTCATTAGGATTTTAATAGGAATTGCATTGTATAATGCTTTTGGTAGTATGGCCATTTTGACAATATTAATTCTATCTATCCAAGAGCATGGGAGATCTTTCCATCTTCTAAGGTCTTCTTTAATTTCTTACTTTAGTGTTCTGTAGTTTTCATTGTAGAGGTCTTTCACCTCTAATGTTAGATTGATTCCCAAGTATTTTATTTTATTTTATTGAGGCTATTGTTAATGGGGTAGTTTTCCTAATTTCACTTTCAGGGGACTCATCACTGATGTATAGGAATATATTTGATTTATGGGTAATGCTAAAAGGAAGAGATGCCCTGGTTACTGAGGAAAGGATGTGATTGGCTTAGTTAAATAATTTTGTAGGCAGCAGAACTAACCTGGTCCTCAAGGATGAGCAGAAACTGTACTTCCTCCCCTTGATAAGGAGGGCTGTTTGGGGAACCTTATCTGTGGGGAAGGGAACTTATGAATAGATCTTTTGAGATCATTTAAACATATATCAAGCCTTACTTTTTGGTCAATTGATCACAATTGACCCCTTGATGTGGTGATGTCAGTTTAAATCTTGACGATAACTGGGACTTCTAGGGATTAGCAAAGGTATTACTATAAGGAAGCAAAGTAGCCACTCAACCAGAAAGAAGAGGGAAAACATCTTGAGGTAGCCATCAAAAACAAACTTTAGAAGTGTCTGCATGTAGAGCCAGTAAATGCAATTTAGAGACATGTAAAGAGTGGGTATCCTCAGGGTATACTAATCAATGCCTGTGACAATAGTGACACTTGGGGAAGGGGAATATTTCCCACTGTGTGGTTTGGATAGGAGTTCTTTAAAAAACATTATTTTTCTCAAATAGGCCACCTCCTGAGCTGATTACCTGCATCCTATAGAGGAGGTTAAATTTCTCTCTAATACCTCCTTCAAGATCCCAGCATTGTGTATTCTATGAACTGAAATAAGTGCCTTGGTCACTACCATTAGTGTCTCTAACTCCAAAAAAGGGTAAGGAGTATTCTGCTGAGGTCTTGATTGTTTGGTTAGCATATGTAGGGAGATCTGTTAACTTGATTTTTGTTTTGAGTGTCTGTGAAGCAAGACATTCCCAGAGTTCTTAATAGCCTACGAGTTTGTAAAAATGTACAGATAAGGCCAATTGAACAACACATCCAGTGATAAGGTGAATGTTTGAAGAGAGCCTATTCTGTGAACCATTGTGTTCTCTCCTTATTAAGAGATCCTGGCTGAAGGTTGAAAAGCAGCAGCTCTCCACTGAGCTCCTTGGTGTGTGATGGTGGAAATGATCACCACTGCTTTTCGTTCAGCTGATTCCAAGGACTCCTCAGATAATCAAGGACTTCCTTCAGCATTGTAATTTATGGCAAGAGACTGAACATAGAAGGAGCTACCACCTCCTGCATATAGAATATGTAAAAAGGACCAGGCTTTGTGCCACTTTGTAGCAGGATCTCAGTTACCATGCCAAGCACATAGGAGTGCTGCCTCACAGCAATCAATCCACTGTGGAACCATTCATTCCTTCCAGGTTTAAGAATAGGTCTAATTGTCCAAATTGGGCTGTTAAGTTGACAAGCATCGGTAATAATCACCACCTCACTCATAAGCAGTTATATAACAAGTTCAATCCTTGAAGGCCCTGTTTTAAATTACATTCAGCCATTTTAATTATTTCAACTTGGGGTAGGGGAGGGATCATGTGTTCCCATTTTGTCAAGCCAATTTTTCAATGTCAAATATTTCATTTAATTTTCATTTATTTTTTTATCGTGTCAGAATATCTATGCACACTATGGGATATTTTAGGGCAATGAGTGCTTTATTAGCATATAGAATTTAGGTAAGACAATAGTTCTGGTGGTTGATATGATAATAATTTGTTCTGTTTTATATTTAGTTACTTTTCTAAGAATACGAGTGATGTCATGTTTAAATTTGGTAGGCTCCCCGAGGCATAGAGGTACTCATGCCCTATTATTTGTTAAAGCCATGATGGTTTGCCAATTGGTGCATTGCAGCACATATGAAAATTAATTTAGAAGCAATGTTACAGAGACAAAAAAAAAGCCAATCAGTGCCCTTTTATCTTTGCTATTTAAGATCTTTTGGGTAAGTTTTGGATTTCAGTTGGGTCAAATTGTGGAACTTTGTTTAGGTCGTTTTTATTGTTTTCATTTCTCTCTATCTGGATTTTTTATCTTTCTTTTTTCACTTTTACCATTGTTACTGCTGGTCACTGGACAAATTTAGTGGTAGTAGTGGGGAAGGTCCTCTCTACCCTGATAATATTTATAATTTTCTTCCTCCAGAGAGCCTGAGATCAATGTCATCAAATTCAGGGATCTTCCGCCATGGCAATGGTTAATGTACATGATTTAAAGATGCTGGCCTTGAGTTTGAATTAACCCCTTCACAAAGTGCTATAAAGGTGCCATGTGTTTTCCTCTAACCCCATGGTTTAGGATCTTTATTGAAACATAGACATACTCAACAACATGGTGCAGAGGAAGAATTCTAGGCCTACAATTCAAACTTGATGAATCAGAACCACTCTGAACCAGAAGCCCATTTTTTTCTATCTTGTGGATATTCTTTTCTTTATTCTCTGCACAGATTCCCTGAGAACATTTAGGGTTCTATCCAGGTAGATTTGCAGATTTCCATTTCTGTCTCTATGCAATCATCTGTGGTACAGACCTCCTGAATGGTTATGGGGAAATGTTCAGGATTTTGCTGCTCTCCTTGTCAGTGCCGCCTCTCCAGAGATTGCCAGTCCATCTCCCTGGGGTTGAGGCCCACATCTAACAAAGTCATTTGTCTGTAAATTGGATGGAGGATACCAGGTCCATGACTGCAAGACTAGCTCTGGTGTGCTAGCAGGCAGCAGTGCTGAGTTCAGGCACATTGGTTTGGGGTTCATAGTCCAGTTGTGGTTGGTCAGTTGAGTACCAAATACTCTTCCTTCTCCCTACTCTTTTTTTTCCCATCAGCACCTGCACCTTGGGCTACCATGAATTGTGCACCTTGATGTGGTTGAGGGTCAGGAGAGTCCAAGAGATGAAAGTAAGTGAAGCAGCAGCACAGGAGACCAGCAAGGTCCCTACCCTTGCATGAAATAGCAATGGCAACCTTGATGCTACACTTAATTCTCCAAAAGTTGGTGGTTTCCTTCCTTTTCACAAACCTTGAAACAGGTTATTCTAGGGCCTGTTCCATAGGTACACAATTTTACACAATGTCTGCATAACTGCCCCAAGCATCCAGTGATAGTTACCAGGATAGACACAATGACCAGAGAGCATAGCCTGAACTTTGCTACCCAGTACTAATGTACTGTCTGGTTGAGGCACTTTTTTGTCATCCTTATGTGCAGGAGCTGCAGACCCTATCTGCGAAACACAGGAAGAACCTGATAGCACAGCATGCCAAGGTATAGTTATCAACAATTTTCATCTTCAAGATACAAACATTATAGTATGGAAAGATTAGACAATGGCTGACAAAGACCACACAGTGTCAAGCAGGCTTAATTCAAGACCCCCAACAATTAGCAGTTCTGTTTCAGGTAGCTTTTGCCATATCTAAGAACTCGTTAGCTAAGACCAATTAATTAACACTGAGCAAGTACCCTTAGGTCATGGTTGAGAATATCATGTGGTTCAAGAAACCAGTGTTTGCTGTTGCTTCCTATTCACCCCATTGGTGAAGAAGCCATTGCTGCATGTAGTCATTTGTACAATTAACTCACATACACTTTCAGAGTGGGGATGAGATATTATGCTTCTATCACCATGTTTAGTCTTTTTGTTGCTATTTCCCCAGAATATTGCATCAAATAAAGGATATAGTAGAGGCTTAACAAAAATTGGTTAAACAAAGACTTTGTTTGCTGAATAAATGTTTGGTGAGGTGTGACTGAGGGAGAAATGAATGAGGATAGAATGAGTTCTGGTCTTGCCCTGTCCCTTTCAAGGTAGGTTTAACCAAACCATGTCAGTTCTATAATCCTCATGTTTAAAATGTAGATGTTAATGACTACCTCACAGCACAGGGTCACATGACAGAATTCTCAAATTACTTTAAAACAGTGTATATCAACACAGTTTTGTGACTTTTCACACTATAAAAATCTTCATTATATAAAATTTAGAAAACAATAAAGCTCAAAGAGTAAAATAGAAATCATTTATATAGAATACCACCCAGAAAGGACTATTTATTAGGGCTGGGATTGTGGCTCAGCGGTAGAGCGCTTGCCTTGCATGCGTGAGGCCCTGGGTTCGGCCCTCAGCACCACATACAAAGCAATAAAATAAAGACATTGTGTCCATCTACAACTAAAAAAAAAATTAAAAAAAAAAAACCCAAAAGGACTATTTATTAATGGTTTCAGTATATTTCCCTTACAATGTTTTATTGGATATATATTTTTTAAATTAAAACATACATTCTAGTTTTGAACTTTTTTTTTCATTTTAATGATTTTTTGTAATGTTTTAAAATATATTTTAGATATAATTTTTAATGAATTCCTTTTTTCTGTTGTGTTTATATACTACTAAAGAAACAATAAGAGATTATATTTTTATTAAAGGTTTTTTGGACAAATTAAATATCTCCCCTAAAGTAATTTTACTTCTATGATCTCAACTGTAGGTTAATACAAATTTACATAATCTGATGAAGAAAAATATTTTGATGGGATGGTTTTTCTTTTCTTCTTCTTTTTTTTTTGGTACCAGGGATTGAACTTAGGGGTACTCAACTACCAAGCCACATCCCCAGCCCTATTTTGCATTTTATTTAGAGACAGGGT
>PVHX01015441.1:28871-46826 GCA_004024805.1 Geosciurus inauris
TTTTTTTTTTTTTTTTTTTTTTTTTTTTTTTTTGCTGCTATGACCCAGGAAATCCTCAGAACAACTCTTAAATTTTGCTGCTGTGATTTTGATTAAATTTTTTGCCTGATGAAACACTAAAATTATTTTTTCTCTTGTAAAGAAATAATATAGGACCAGAGAGAACTTGGAAAACAAATCAGAGCTCGAAAAGGCTCAAATCATTTTCTACTTTTCTCAGTTGGAAGGAAAAAGGAAGATGAAAATTATATTCATTCAAATAGGGACTAGAAGACATCCCAATGAATTTTTCTTTAAATTGATGATGTAGAGACATTACTGAAACTTTAAAATTGTGTACATTTTACAAAGGATATTACCTATAATTCAACTTCCTTTATTCAGTATAATTAAGGAAAAATCTATGAATGATTTTAGTCCTCAGTCATAGCCCTTAACTTTTGCCATTGTGTTTCCCTTTTTGACTGTATTTATTTGACATAGTTGGTATGTGCTCTAAAATATTAAATTCCAAGAAAATTTCTCATTTTAAAACTTTTATTAGAAATTTAGCATTATGTTGGCCTTAAAAAGATTATATTTTTAAAGATTTTATTTCTAAGATGTAATAAAATGTTATCAAATCAATACAATGTAACTTCTAACCAAATAATGTATATAATATGTATATGATATGCTTGTACATGTGAGCCCTGAAAAAATTCTAGAGGGATATGTACTAGAATTGTAACAGTGCTATCACTGGCTAATGACATTTGAAGAAATTTGTTTATCCTTTCTATGCTTTTCAGAATTGTCCTTTTTTCCAACAATGAACATATATAAATGTTATATACAAAAAAATCATTTCCAAAAAATGGAAAGATAATTATTTTATTTAGTTAACAAATACATATAGGGTACTTATTAAGTGCCAGCCATGGTTTTTAGTGCTATGAAGACATCAGTGGAAAAACCTACAAAACCCTGTGCTTTTTGGTGCTTGAATTGCAATGATGGGAGAAAGAAAATAAACAATAAATGCAACCATAAATAAATTAGGATATATGTTAGAAGCTAACAAGTACTAGGGGAAAGTAAAGGGAGATCAGGAGCTCAATTGAGGAGATACAATTTTAAATGGGGTAGTCAAGGCAAGCCTTATTGAGAAAGCTGGGCTTTCTCACATATTATTTTTTATGACCCTTTGCCACCAGCAACATTATGCCATTATAATTTTAGGCAGAATAAGAATAGTTTTTCAAGCATTCTGAAGAAATTATTGAGCATTCAATCCTATTTTAACTGTTTCAGAGAACACTGAAACATGGTCTATTACTCAAAGCACATATAAATATCACCTTTAGGGAGGAAACTCTCCTATAGATAGTATAAAGGAGATGTGGTTTTCTTTGCTACGTTGCTTATCAGATTCATATGTTACAGAAAGATAGCCAAGTTTGAGGAAGAGTATATACTTATGTGTGTTTGGGTGAGGGCAGATTACAAATTACTTTTTAATGCCTTTTTTTTAATGTATTAACACCAAATTTTTGGAAATGTCTCCAAGTAATCTTTTTTTCTTTAGAGCTCATAACATCAGGGTCTATCTCTAGAACCACATGAAAATTATGGGTTAACAGGATAATTGATGTTCATAATGATACTGTATTATAGTGCCTAAAAACTAATATGGCTAATATCTAAACAAATTTCATTTGTGTAGTTATTAACCAAGTACATTTATAATTTTTAGTTTGCTTGGGTTCAAGGTAGTAAGATAGGTAATATTAATCCTACTTTTGATAAGTGTAGAAAGTTAATTAACAGAGAAATTAGATGTCTTGCATAAAGTCAAGATTCCAGTGGGAGCCAATGAAGGATTCAACTACAGGATTGTTCACTTCTAGGCAACCAAACTTTTACATTTCTCCAAATGGACTGATTAACAAAGAAGAGGACTAACTTAAGGGCAGTTATTAATTCAAGTAATATGTGCTAATTTGGCTAAGTAGTAGTATTATTGCTCAAAGCTGCACTTTGATGTTTACATTTGAAATATTTTTCTTTTGAATGTGGGTGAATCAAAATTACTTATGGAGGCTATAAAAAAACTTGGTGTCATTCTTAATATAAAGAGATGGGTAACCAAGTGGGACATACAGTTTACTATAAACTATAGTGGTATATTTTGATTATAGTATACTGTCATCATATGAATATAAAATGAATTGTACTGATAGACTCACAAAAGTAGTTTGAGGAATAAATCTGTAGCTTCTTGAATTAATTGATTTGATGGATATGGTATATTTTTACATGTATAAATTTTGGTGTGTTATTTAAAACAGTTCTGTTATTTTGTATCACAATGCATTTTTCCTTTCAAAGACAGATACATGCACATACCATACAAGTTATAAAATTATTCTTAAATAAAATTGACTTATCTTTAAATTGGAAGAACAATTACCCTAAAAATTTTTTTTGTCATAGAAGTGTCACTCTCAAAAATAATTGTATACAAAGAAAATCAGCTTAGAGGATAAAGGGCTCAGTTCCTCACCTTGTTGAGAATAAAAATGGTAAAAGGGAAACTTATAACTAAGGGAGCTAGCCTATTAGAGTGTCAGAGGATTGTATGTATGTCCAAGGGAAAGCTGATTAATTGTGGTATTGATTTCAGGTTGTCAAGTTGTTCAGTTTAATGTTTATGAATCTCTTCCAAGGATGACCTGTGTCAAAATGGTATAACTATCAGGTACTTGGATGGCATAAGAGCTTGTGCTGTGAGTTTTTGCATTGACTACTGCTTTGCCAATGGTAATAAATGCTTTTTTACCCACATTTGCAAGACATAGTGTTGCTACAAGTCTACAGCCTGTCTCCAAAACTATTTTAATATTAGTTTAATCTAATTCATTTTAATATTTAATAATTGAACTTTTGTTCTTATTTATTATGAGAGTCAGCTTTTCATCACTGTGATGGAAATGCCTGGCAAGGGCAACTTAGAAGAAAGGTTTATCTGGGCTCATGGTTTCAGAGGTTTAATCCACAGTGGGCCAACTCTGTTGCTCTAGGCCTAAGGTGAGATGGAACATCATGGCAGAAAGGCATGGTGGAGGAGCTCTTCTCAATTCATGGAAGTTGGAAAGCAGAGAGAGAGATAGATGGGGTGGGGGGAGAAGATGGAAGATGGAGGCACAGGGAGGATAAACCCTTACAAGGCATGGCTCCAGTGACTTACCTCCTTTGATCCTTTGGTCATTTCTTGTGTGCCTACAGTTACCACCAAGTTAGTGCATTCAAACTAGAATGGACCAATGAGACTATAACTCTCCCAATCTAATTATTTCACCTCTGAACATTTCTGCATTAACAGGAGCTTTGGGGTGATGCTTCATATATCCAAACTATAGCATTCCTCCCCTGGCCTACAAGAGCTCATGTCTATTTCAAAATGCAAAATGTGTTTAGTTAATTTCCAAGAGTATCCATAGTCTTACCAGTTCTAACACTGCCAAAAAGTCCAAGTCCTAAGTCTCATTTGAGACTCAAGGCAAACTCTTGGCTCTAAATCCCTATAAAAATCAAACTAAAGTTACATATATCAAATGTACAATGGTACAACGTAAACATTTCCATTTCAAAATGGAGGAAAAATGGCATGGAAAGAAGATATGGGACCAAAATAAGACCAAAATCCCAGAGAGGCAAACAGATTCCTTAATTCCACAGGCAGCATTATTTTAGTCAGATTTTTTTTTTTTTTTTTTTGCCACTGTGACCAAAAGAGATGGAAAGAATAATTAGAGGAGGAAAAGTTTATTTTGTGCTTATGGTTTCAGAGGTCTCAGTCCCTCAGGAGAGAGAGAAAAAGAGAGAGAAAGAAATAAATCTCTTCACCACAGACAAAATATAAACCTCTAAGTCATGACCTCATTGACCCACCTCCTCCAGTCACACCCTACCTGCCCACAGTTACCACCCAGTTAATCCCTATCAGGGGATTAATGCACTGATTGAATTAAGACTCTTATAACCCAACCAGTTCACTTATGAAATTTCCTGCATTATTTCACACATGAGCTTTTGGAGTATATCTAATATTTAAACCACAACAAGTATCTAGTACAAACAGTAGCATGATGTGCTCTCCAAGGGGCTTGAGCAGTCCCACCCCTTTGGCTTTGCCAGTTGCAGGCTATGTGACCTCTCTTTTATCCTGGCTTTTTCTGCAGCCAGCTGCTTTCTTCAGCAAACAGTCCATATTACTGGTATCTCTTAATCCCTGGGTTCCCCATTCTAGCTTTGGCTTCACCCTCACAGTTCTCAGGGCCAGTCTCCAGAGATTGCAACCCTGCTATACTTTGCCTGGCTTCCTAGGCCTTCCTTAGAAATCTTGGGGGAAGTCTCCCTAATCCCTTAACTTGAGCATCCTATATTCCTGCAGAAACATGCAGTAGCTGGCCCCCATAGAATCATGGCTGCAGTGGCCTCGGTGTACCTGTGTGGTTTAACATGGTGAAACAACTTCCTAGGCCCCTCTGTGCAAGTAGGGTGCTCTCAGGTTCTCTTTTCAAAGGAGTTTCCCTTCTATACCCTTGAACCTGCAATGAATGTAGTCTTACAAATTACTGAGATTTCCTCAAGATATCTTGCCTATTATCACTATGCAAAGTACTTAGCAGTTTTTAGTGGCTGTAATCTCTATCAATCATACCTTCCTTGGCCCCAGTTTTACAGATACTTTTTGGGGCCAAACTGCAAGTTTTTAAAATCCTTCTCTGCTTTCTGTTCTCAGTTCTCACAGTAAACCTGGCTAAAAACTGCCACTGTTTGAATAATGTTCTTTTTTGAAATTTCCTCCACCAGATTAATTAGTCCATCATATTTGAACCAGCCTCACATAAAATCTCAGGACATGGGTAAAATGTAGACAAGTACTTTGTCAGTACATAACACCAATAGCCTCTAATCCAGTTCCCAATAGAGTCCTCATTTCCCTCTGAAACCTTGTGAGCATAGATTTTACTGTTCAAGTTCTGGTCTTCTGAGCACCTGCCAGAATCATTCATTAAGCTCTGCTTACAAAATTCCAAGTTTTCTTCATCCTGCATTGCCAAACTTTTCCAAACTCCCCCTGCAGACTATCTCTATAGGCTTTTGAACCATATGATCAGTTTAGTCACATAACAACTCCACTTCTCAGTATCATTTTCTGTGTTAATCACCTTTTCATCACTGTAATCAAAATAACTGACAAGACAACTTAAAGAAGGAATCCTTTATCTTGGTTCATGGTTCCAGGGTACTAATCCATGATAGGCCAACTCCATTGCTTTAAGTCCAAGGTGAGGCAGAACACCGTGGCAAAAGGTCATAGTGGAGGAGTGCTGCTCACCTTATGGTGGTTAAAAAGCAGAAAGGGAAAGGAGAAGGGGACACAGGGAAAATGAACCCTTCCAGGGAATGCCCGAAGTGACCCACCTCCTTCAACCATGCCCCATTTCACCACCCCACAAGTCCATTCAAATCAGGATGGACTGATCAGATTATAGCTCTCACATTCTAATCATTTCAGCTCAGAATATTCATGCATTAATATAGGATCTATCGGGGACACCTCACATACATAATGATTGTTTATTTTACTCATTAGTGATTTTAAGTCATTATGAATATTAATATGAAAAGAACTTTCACTGACTATGTTTATTGTAATTGGTAGGTATCAGCTATTAGTTCAACATTTATTTATTGACTTTTGAAACAACTATCTTCCTATCTTTATGGTAGGCAGAGGATTGCAAAGCCTTTTCTACTGTGACCATGTTGGTCAGAGTTAACTTCCCCTTTTCTCCTTTCTACTGATATCAACAGTCATTTGACATTTTAAAACCACCTATCTCATTAGAAAGGGAACTGACTTCTTAGGCTTTATACAGGCAGGTTTCATGTGTCCAAGAAAGGAAGAATACAAAAACTTCAAAACTTTGTCATTTTCCCACATGTACAAACTCAGTTCTGGAGCTTCTGTGTTCTTAGAGTGGCTTTGTATTCCCTTTGAAATCTAGGAATATTTCATATACAAAAACATTTGGAAAAAGACAAGAGATGGGTAGTCTGAGGGCAGCCTCTCACTGAAATTTGCCTATTCATGCTCTGAGACCCTCTCAAATGCCATGTTCCCCATGAAACCCAGTTTCATTATCTATTTTGGAATGAATTATTCCTTTCTCTGCCTTGTGTGTAGCCTTCACAGATCACCATTTGAGGTATGTAAATTCCTGACTCACTACACCAGATCCCAAGGTAACTGGTGTGGTGTTTTGGCAGAATTTGTGTTAAATAAGTATTTTTAATTGAACCCAGATACTACTTACAGCAAGCGCCAGTACCTTAATAAAAAAGAACACAACAATATTTGAGTCCCTAAATAGAAGTTAATAATGTGAAATAAGTGAAAATGAAGGACTATAAGCAGAGTTTGAGGTAAGGTGAGAAAAAAAGAATGAGTATGGTTCCTTCTTCTAATCCATGCTAAGTCCTCTCCTTTTGGAAATAAAAAGGTGAGAAGTGCAAGGCCCAAAGTATGTAACATAAGAGGGATGCTGTGCTGTGGTTTATAACCACTTAGAATTACACTCATCTAAAAGAGAAGTGAAAGTATCACTCCATGTTCTGGAGACCACCCACTACACAGCACACATAGAGGCACGTGATACATGCACACACCAAGTCCATTCAGGATCATATATTAAGTGTGCAAGCCTCTGGATTTAATCACTGATAATGGAGGGAGAAAACAAATGTTTATTTAAAAGGAAATCTTCTGTTTGGTTTTTGGGAAAACATTTTGATATACAGGGAATTTTAGTTTTTTCTCTCTGGGCAAATGTTTTCTTCTGTTATGAAAAGGAACAGAAGGAATAATGGTCACAGCAGAAAGAGTACTGCCTGAATTTAGGAAAGACTGTTTGAAAGGCTGTATTATGTTGATGCATCAATTAGGTAAGCGTCTGCCTCTGGAAGGTTGAACCATATGGCCCTTTCAAATTTGAAATCTTGCGGTAAGAAGTTAATGGTCCTTTGAGAAGCTGAAAGGGTTGGAGGAAGCTGTATAGCAAACTATCTCCCTGCAATTCTTTATAGAGAGTGTATATTGGGTACATCTTTCTAATAAGAAACTAAAAAAATAGGATGATGAGTTAAAAGTGATTCCCCACTACCACCACCACACACACAATCAATGGGGCTACATGATGTATTGCAGTTAATCTTCTTTCTCCTCATACTTACCAGTCCATATAATTATCCTAAGTGTTCTCATCCTGATATGAATACCTTTGTGCTGGAAAGATATTCACATTTGCGTAGTACTTCCTCTGGAAGAATATGAGAAAACCAATTTGTTCTTGCATTTTGAATTTTATATGTCTAAGTGGTCAAAAATTATCTGTGGTAAAATTACTTCAATGTGGCCACCATTGTATATTGAGGATCTGCCTATGTAGACATCAAGCAAGAATCTAAGCATGAAAAAGATATGTGTATCAGCAAACAAAATATAAAATTCCTTTTGGCTTATAGTAGAGGCACAGAAATACCACATGTAGAAAAATCTTAAAGAGCTATGTCTCTCAAATAAATATAATACTTTTATGTACATGTACATTGCTTACGAGCTCTGTTTAGCCTAAAATGGTCTGGCTACTTAGTTGATTTGGATAAATGTTAAAGATGTACATTTTAGGGGTGGACATTTTACTTTATTTACAAAGATTGGAAATTAGAAATGGAGATCAAGAAAAGTAACTGGAAGAACACATTAAATTTTATTTCACTAGATGGTGGGTTCTTCTTTTAATTTGTGGGCCAAGCATAGAGCTCTGCACTTAATAATTTAGTAGGAGTTCCATTAATGTTGATTGGAAGGATAAATACATCTGATTTTATTGACACATAAAGATGTAACTATTCTAGTTCTTTCACTGTGTTTAGAAGAGTTGTAGATATTCTGAAACAGAAAATCATACAAAATCATGATCCTCAGGCAGAGAACACGTCTAGCATAAGGTATTAAGATATTAAGAGCTGAAGAAATACAGATAATGCATCTGGTTTTCTTCTCTCTCCCTCCTTCTCTCTCCCTTTCTCTGTCCTTCCCTCCTTCCCTCCCTCTCTACCTCCTTCCTTCTTTCCTTCCTTCCTTCCTTCTTCCCATTCTTTCCCTTCCTTCCTTCCCTCCCTCCCTTCCTTTCTTTTCTTTCCTTCCTTCCTTTCTTCCTTCTCTTTTTTGATGCTGCATATTGAATCAGAGCCTTCCACATGCTAAGCATGGGCTTTATCACTAAGCTATACCATCAGCCCCCTAGTTATCATCTGAGACCAATGTCTGCTTTTCTCTCTCTCTCTGACCAAGAAAAGCACTGACTTTCCAAAATACATGTTTCTTCTTTTTTCCTTTTTGTTATTCTAAGTGTTTTGTTTTTCAAATAGCCTGCTAGGAACTAATTTAGTAGTTAAGAAGTTTATTTGAAGTCTTAACTACAGTTAGTGGTTTCATTGTGGGACATGTGTGAGAGATATGAATCTAGAGATGAGAAATGAAGGTAGTCACTTCCTCGCAGGCTTGCCTCTTTGCAGTCTTGGCTTCAAATAAGGAAATCTGAGGAAAGAATGTGTGTGTATGAGCTATGGAAATGAGTTGTCTTAGGAGAGAAAGAAATCGCAAAAACTTACTATTTATTGTTATAGTTATGCTTGCAACATACTGACATACTTTTTTCTTGAGCCCACTGTGAGCTGACTAGTGATTTGATATCCTTATCCACATCAATCCACATGGATATGTATATCTCCAGTACTTCATTGAGCTTGGACATCCTTGTCCTCTTCACCTGTGATGGTGCTGCACTTTCAATATTTCAGAGACTGCAAAGTGGTTGCCATATGTGTATTTATGGCTGTGTAATGGTCTTTTGTTAAGGCATCCTGAAACCCATATTTTTAATGCAGATGGAGCATGTCCTAGGCATTGTAGATTACATTATCTTGCTATGGGAATGAGAGAACTTCTGTGAAATTCCCAAGTGTCCAAGTGTTCCAGCTCACAAGAGCAGCCATACTTGACAAAGCAGAATTCATCCAGATTCCTCTAGTAATTTTGTGAAAGGGAAGAGGAAGTGTTGCTAGTGAGTCAGCTACCTTCATCAGCAAGCATACACATGATTACCTTTTTCAGCCCAGAAAATTAAGACAGCCTGGAATTAATCTCTCTTCCATTTTCTTAGTAGTGTTACCTCATATTTCTATGGATTATATTTTTAAATGTCACAAAGCATTTGAAGAAAGCAGTTGTCTCTATATATGCATCACCTTTAAAAAATTGAAAGCATTCAAAACCAGTTTTGTATAGAAAAATAATAGCACACAAGTAAGATGGCTATTTAGGGAAGGGAGAGACTTTCACCTGTAGAAGTGCTATTGTTGGTTTAAACTTCCAAAATATTTTGTTAGAGCCTTACTGTGCTAGATTTTGTTTACTCATAATTTCTTCCAGTGAATATCTTAAGTCTTTTTATATTATAAAAGACATGCTGATTATTATAAGTCAAAATGCATAAAAGGCACAAGAAATTGGTAAATATTCTCCTTGTTTTATTTATCATTCACAAATAGGACTTTTATTCTTTGAACAAAATTGAGATCACATCATATTAATTTCTTTTCCCATTTTTTCCTCGCATTGTAAACATTTCTTTATAAATTTGCTTTATTTTACAGTGTGTCATGGACACAACTCCATAGGTAGATCTAGCACGTTCTTTTTAACTTAGCTATATAAAATTCTGTGGCATAGCATATGTAGTTCATTCACATTCCTTTCCTAATGGACTTTCAGATTATTTTCAATGCTTTAATAAACCTCCTTATCAAGAAATTTAAAGATCCCAGTTAAGACTCATACTATACAAATTGAGATTTATATATTCAATATACAAAATACAAAGAGAATTAGAAGTTTTTTTAAATGTAAAATATAGATATTCCTTTAACTTTCAGCTTGCTCAAGGAATTTACTTTTTATTTCACATATAGATCATTTAAATATTTAAAATAGTGCATCTTAATATTTTCATATCTGTTGCTATTGCTGAAAGCTTGGTCCTTGTCCCTGATGCCAATCCAATAACAAGGACACAATTTTGAGAGAAAGGAAAAAGAAGGTTTATTGCTTTACTAGCAAAGGAGAAAAGCAGGGGACTCCTGTCCCAGAGGCTGTGATTCTGCCCATCAGCAGGAACAGGGGGCTTTTAAAGAGGTGACTCAAAGGCTGCATTCCACATGTTAGAGTTGTAATTCACTTGTTAATTTGAGAGATAGTCATTTCTGAGATCATCTGGTACCTTCCCCAAAGTCTGGATTACTTCCTTCCTATGGTGGGTGTGTACTCAGGGACAGAAAACTCTGCCTAGGATGGGGAAGAAAGGTAAAAATAAATTGCAGTGGCAGAGCAGCAAGGGTTATATTCAAAGTATAAAGTGGACCACTGTTCCATTGCTGTCTTCAGTTTTAAAGTTTTTGACTTTGAGTTATGATGCTGCTCTTTGAAGCCTACCATGGTTAACTTGTTTGGAGTTACACAGGGAGATGCTTCACATAGATAAATGCTTGCTCAAGGCCATGACTTCCTATGTGATTGTTAACAGAGGACAGAGTAAAGGCCTGAATATCGAGTCGGCTTCCAAATCGCTGTCAGTCACTTGTCAGAAGCCATAGAGAAGAGATCTTAATTGAAATTCAAATATCCTGGGTGCAAGGGCTCACAAGGTAATCAGAAGAACATGTGAAATGGTAGTAATTTAGAAACATCTTTCTCTCCATCACCCCCCAATTAAACACACACACACACAATTTTTTTTCCCCATTTAAAAGTCAGTGAAAAGCAAAATCTCAAATAGCTGTACATATGACTAGTTGCACATATCATAGGGATTTGGGAAGATAATTTTGTGATAGTCCATGTTATTTTGCTTTCAGAATGAATTGAAACTCTATATCCATTAATGCCAGATAAGCAACTATGCAACTTTAAGTGAGCCATTTAACCTCTCTGAGCCCTAGTTTCTACATCCACAAACCGAGAGTCATTTTTTATTACTTAGTATGAATTACTGGGAGGTTTAAATGAGATAATAAATAATATAAGTGGTCATGTGATATTGAAAAAATGCTGGGTTCTCTCTTAGAATAACTCAAGGTCTCCAGTAGGAAGATTCTTATTGTTAGAATTATATAGTATCCTTAGAAGGATTGCAGAATATGCCTATAATCCCAGCAGCTCAAGAGGCTGAGGCAGGAGGATCATCAGTTCAAAGCCAGCCTCAGCAAAATCCAGGTGCTAAGCAACTCAGTGAGACCCTATATCTAAATAAAATACAAAATAGGGCTGGGGATGTGGCTCCGTGGTCGAGTGGTGCCCCTGAGTCCAATCCCCAGCACCCCCCCGCCAAAATAGAAGGGTTACAGAATAAGGAGAATGGAGTGAGATGTAAACAATCATGTCAAAAATCAAACATGTTATACATTTTTATAGTTACAAAGAGTTTCTATTATCTTATTTCATCAGTTGTTTAGCAGAATCCTATGAACCATAAAGGCTAATTGTTATGCTTAATATATGGGACAGAAAATGTGACTTGTATAAATTAAATGGGTTGACCACTATCACCTTGCAAGTGTATAATGGAATAAATTAATTCTTTTTGACTAATAGTCCGGTGCTCTTTACATTACTCCAATCTATCTATTCATGCCAGACAGTTGGCAAGTATGAAACAATTGAAAGTCTAATGGATTCTGAGATCATGTCTGAAAACCTAGGATGATCCTTGGAAAAAGAGGACAACATCTAGAGTAGTAATGAAGTGCCCCCTTTCTTGGTCATTTTCAGACTACTCCTGGCTTCTTGAAGACCATGCTAAGCTCAGTATGCATTTCTTAGGTGTTATGGACCAAATGCATCATGTTTTATGACTATTTCACTTTGTTTTCAGCAATTTCTGAAGGTAGCTGTTTGCAAGGACTCCCTTCCAACTACTGTGAAAAGATTGGCTTGCTTTGTGTAGGCTAGGAATCACATATTCCTCAGTTCCACAAATGCTGAACTCCATTCTTTCTTGATCCTTAGGCCATTTTGTGAACTGATGTAACCTTTCCTACCACACATACCTTCTGTTTCCCCTTTAAGAGTACAAATGAATCTAAAGATGGAGAGTATATCATGCCTCTGTGCTCTCAGTGCCTGACTGAGAATGTGACATGATAATTTCTTTTTTTTTTAATATTTATTTATTTTTTTAGTTGTAGGTGGACAGAATATCTTTATTTTATTTTTATGTGGTGCTGAGGATGGAACCCAGTGCCTCACGCATGCTAGGCGAGCACGCTACCACTGTGCCATAACCCCAGCCCTTCATTTTATTTTTATGTGGTGCTGAGGATCGAACCCAGTGCCTCACGCGTGCTAGGTAAGCACACTACCACTGCGCTATAACCCCAGCCCCTGATACTTTCTTAACAATGCTTTTTGCTTCTGAAATACTATTCCAAGTTAACTTCTTAGAACATTTTTTTTTTTTTTTTTAGGAAAAACACTGTATCAAAGAGGGTCAGTTTAGAATGGGCCATAACGGCTCCCTCCCTCTTTGTACTCTCAGTACAAAGATCTCTTGAGAATTCTTCCTTAGAGACAATTCCCAGGAAGATAATGGATGCTGAGAAAAGTACTAGCAATTACCATGTCCACTTGAAGGCAAGACAAAGTAAAATAGGTCCTAACTCTCCCTAACATAAACACAAGTCTATTGAAAACTGGCTTCAAGACCAGAACAGATGGAAGTACACAGCTCTCTGTGGGAAAAAAGCTTTGAGAGAAAGTAGAATTTCTTACTTATAAATAGTAAGAAAAAAGCCTGTTTTGTTTATTCCCACAATTATAGTGATTTGGTTTCAGCCTAAACAAGCACCACAAGCAAATACTGGCAGGCAGAGTCTCTCTGAGAGCAGCCAAACAAATCAGTTTCATTTCCTTCCAAGCCCTGGTTTGGCTGATCCTTCCATTGAAAAGCAGAACAAAAGGCAGGGCCTACTGAACCCTAATGCTCCAAGTGGCTCAGTCAGCTTGAGAGTTATTTATAGTAATCTGGTTCCCTGCAGAGGACTTCCTGCTCTATTCTGCAAACGGAAGCTCCAGGACAAAAGTGGTAGAGGTAGCTGAGGGTGTCAGCAGCACTTAGATCTTCTAGCCTGTTGTGTTTTTGATCTAGCCATGCCTTTTGACCACTGTGATGAACATTGCTCTCTGAACAGGCTCCTCCTCTTCTTCATGTGCTCATTCTATTTGTAGATGTTGCTATGAGGATAGATTCATCAACTATGACTGATGTGGAGTCTGTGGTCACTAATTTCGCATCTTCAGCAAGGACAGGCCGCCGCAATGCCTTACCAGACATCCAGAGTTCAGCTGCCACTGGCGAAACCTCCGATTTGCCCCTCAAACTGGAGGCCCTCTCCATGAAAGAAGGTAATGCTCTTAATCTCTTAAAATCAGCAGCACTTCTATTTGATCAACCTTTTTTCTGGAACATTTTCTGTTTTAAGTAGTTAAAAACACTCCTTTTTGTTTTGTTTTGTTTTTGTTTTTAAACACCTCTCAGGTCTTGTTTAAAGGTAAGTAGATTTTTCAGGCTTTCTGAAAGTAGATAATTTCATCTAATGGTGTATATGGGAAAATAAGATTCTATTTCATTATTGAATGTGTGTGGTCATACACAGGGCTAATAGAAATACAAAAGTGAATAAAAATGATCTTCCCTTCAAGGAGCATACAAAATTAATTGAGAAGTGCTCAGAAATGAAATAAGTTGTTTTCTCCCATTCCTTGGCCAATTATTCTGGAAGCTTCTGCTTCACTATAGTATTCTATGGTCCTTCTACTGAAGAAGTTTATTATCAATTAGGGATGAAACTTTTTAGAGCAAATCTTTGGATAAAACGTGATCATTTTTCAACTAGTAGAATAAGTTAAGAAAAAAGTGAGCTGTCAAAGCAAAAAAGGAAAATCTTGGTTCTTTGTCCCCATAATTTACATACGGTTCATATTGCTTCCTGAGTTTAGTCTCTTAAAAATAACAGTAAGGAGATTGTTTTAGTCAGCTTTTTTCATTGCTGTAACCAAAAGACCTGACAAAAGCAATTTTAAGGAGAAAAAGTTTATTTGGGGGCTCATGGTCTTAGTCCATAGAAGGGGAGTTTGAGATGAGGCAGAATACCACGGCAGAAGAGTGTGGTGGAGGAAAGCATCTGGGGACATGGTACCAAGAAGGAGGGGGAGAGAGAGAGAGAGAGAGAGAGAGAGAGAGAGAAAGAGCGCGCAAGCGAGAGTGAGCATGAGCTCTCCCTCACAGACAAAGTATAAACCCCAAGATCATGTCCCCATCAACCCATCTCCTCCAGTCACACCCTACCTGCCCATGGTTATCACTCAGTTAATCCCTACCAGGGAATTAATTGACTGATTATGTTAAGGCTCTCAGAACCCAATCATTTCATCTCTAAACCTTCTTGAATTGTCACACACATGAGCTTTTGGGGGCCACCTAATATCAAAACTATAACAGATATTTTCAATAAAAGTATTAGAAGAAGCACTTCACTTAAATGTGCTCATAGAGATTAGAACTGGAGATGAAGCTCAATGCTAGAGCACTTGCTGAGCATGCATGAGGCTCTGGGTTCCATCCCCAGCACTGCAAAAAAACAAGCAACGAACAAAACACTTACATAGATTAAAGGTAATTTCATTTCTCAATCCATTACCCAAATATCTGTATCACATTCTCCTTTTTAGACTCTTTGTGTGTGCACTGTGTGTGTGTGTGTGTGTGTGTGTGTAAATTTATTCCTGGGGACAGTGAGGCAAGAGAGGGCTAGAAGTTGCTGCACATCTGCCTCATTCATGGGAGCATAAAAAGAGATTTCTTGGTTCTGTGCTTCAGAGATTATTTGCTACCTGGCAAAATGGCAGATGTCCCAGTTTAATCTTTATGAACTACTTATATCATTGTCAGGGCAGGACTATGGCCAGATTCTGATATCCCATGATTACATCATCTTTTTTAAAGGACATTGAACTTTTTATGGGGGATACTACAAATGAGAGGAAAAAATATACATGCATACATACACTACTGTCAGGAGATAGAAAAGATGGAAGAGATAAAGGGAAGACAAGAAATAAAACGATGCCTAATATGTTTGACTTTTTAAGTTTGAAAAAAGTACTACCACTGTCAGAATATGATGTTACTAGTGAAGGCCCATTCCTTTTAGTATCAAAAACCCAGTTGGTGCCCACCTGTAAACCTAGCAACTTGGAAGTTTGTTGCATGAAGATTGCAAGTTCAAAGCGAGTCTCAACAATTTAGTGAGGCTCTCAACAACTTTAAGAGACCCTGTCTCAAAATAAAAATAAAAAGGGCTTGGGATGTGGCTTAGTGGTTAAGCATTCCTTAGTTCAATCACTGGTACCAAAAAAAAAAAAAAAAAAGTAAAAGTAACTTAAACATACACACAAAACCTTAATGTTAACTGACATTACTTAGGCAAAAGAAAACAAAATACACTGTGGGAAAGTAAGTATTCTTTTCCATTTTATGTCAGTCTCCAGAAAATCTATTATCTGGGAGAATGTTCTTCATGTTTTTATATTTTTCTTCAAATTATTTGGAAATAACATCAAAAGACACCACCTAAAAAAACTCAAAATGCTGAAGATGAATTTTCATGTAACATCAGATGTTAAAATATAAGTAAAAGAAGATAGCCTTATATATGTAAATGACATAATGCTTTATTAACAAAACTATGAGGTCTATCTTCTTTTTTACTAGCCAAACACAAATATTAAGGATTTTTAAAAGAATAGTTTGGGATTGCTAATGAAAACTGAAAGCTGGGGATCTGTCTCAGATACTATGGTATTAATATTTTAGTCATTTAAAAGTAAAATTTCTAGGAAAGATCTGTAGGCTTCCCTCAGGTTTATGTTCTTTTGTCCTTATTTCAATTTTTAAAATTTAATATGATTAGGGATAAGGACGTTTAGGCTCTCAAATGTTTTTGCATCCTGCATAAAATTAACCTGAGATTTGCCCACTTCATTATCTATTATAATATACCTCTTAAATTTTGATTAGCCTCATAAGAGGACAATGATGCCTAATAACACATCAGCACGAGATGACAGGGTGGCATCTCAGGAAACTAGAAAGTCTCACATTACCTTTTCTTACTCCACCTTTACTATTTATTTGATCCATCATTCAGCTTAGTGCCCACTACATGCTAGACATTTCTAAGAGCTGGAGGTGTAGAGATGAGTAAGGCAGCCATAAACTCCTGCTGTCCTGAATCTTATATTCCAACAGGAGACTTAGATTATAAACAAAGAAATATATAACTTAAGAGTCAAATAACTAAAATAGGGTGGTGTGGTAGAGTTACTGGGTGACCATTTGAAATTGAGAAATTAGGAAAACCCTCTCTGAAATCTGAAGAACAACTCTGTATTTCGAATAACTGAATAATCCCACCACCAGAAGACAGGAGGTAAGAGTATGCTTTACAGAAGGAGCAGCTGGTAAAAAGTTCTTAGGGTAGAACAAAATGAATGTTGTCAAGAAATAAAAGCTGGTCACCACGGCTTAAGGGCAGCACATGAGGGGAAAGGTGCTACAAGATGATTTTGGAGAGATGAGCAAGGGCTAGATCTTGTGGGATTTTAGAAACCTGGGTAAAGAAATAAACTTTCATTTTGAGTGAGAGGATTTCCCGCAGGGGAGTAAAATCTCATTTGTGTTTTAAAATATTTACTCTGTTATGTAGAAAATGGATTGTAGTGAAGCAATAATTGAAATAGTGGGAGTAGTGGAGCAGTCCTCATTAGGAAATCTTTTTAGGCCAAATGAAACATTTAGATTTGCAAGAACACATTTGGCACCATTTTACTCAGAGGTTCCAGGTAAAGAAACTCAGCAGGCAAGCAGAGAGGCATTATGTAATCTTCTAATTCAGAAGCCCTTATAACAATTCATATGGCAGACCTGGGAATTCCTCTCTGTCTCTCCCTCATGAAGTAAAAACTCAGCTGCAAAGAGACAAGGTCAATAGGGGCAATGGGCTAGCAGCTCTGTGACTCCCGTGAGCTAATACTCCTTAACAAGTCCTTGGACACTGCTCTCTGCTTCCCTGCTAGGGACGCTTATTTACAAGAATCATTGTCCACAGGGAAGCCCAGTGGTATGGTTTCCTACAAGGCATCTATAGTTCATATCTAGATTTTCTTAGTACAGACATATTTTACCATATGGGTCATATTTACCATAACCTTAGAACCAGGCTGACGTTATACCTTAATAAGGTTTCTTAGGTAACAGAGCTAAAAAATTAATCCCAAGTCAAATTTGTCCTTAGAGTGGAGAAAACATTTTGTTAACGTTTACTCAAGTAGAGACTATTGCATAGTCCAATGAAAGATGATGGCTTCAAATAGGTAGTAAGGATGGAGAGAGGTGGGTGGGTTAAGAATAAGTTTTATAGGCAGACTTGCTAATGAATTGGATATGGTGGAGATGCCTATGATAAGTCTAAATGCACATATTGAGTAAGCAATTGGATATGAAGGCCAGAGAAAACCATTTCAGGTATGTACATTTTTGAGTACTTGACTATGTATTGTCAAAATATATTTTATACAATAGAGGAGAGAGTGCAAATGAAATTTCCCACAGGATTAGATTATCTTTCAATACATATGGAAAAATAATGTGAAAAAGGAGAAGGAAACTTAGAAATTCCATCCTTTTATGCTTTTATTTTATTGCATTATAATTATGCATATTCATA
>PVHX01015442.1:0-46711 GCA_004024805.1 Geosciurus inauris
AAAAAAAAAAAGAAATTACTGCTGGGCTAGGGCTGTAGCTCAATGGCAGAGCGCTTGCCTTGCATGTGTGAGGCACTAGATTTGATCCTTAGCAGCACATAAAAATAAAAAATAAAATAAAGGGACTCTGTTCAGCCGGACGCTGGCTCAAGCCTGTAATCCTAGCACTTAGCGAGGCTGAGACAGGAGAATCGCGAGTTCAAAGCCAGCCTCAGCAATGGCGAGGCGCTAAGCAACTCAGTGAGACCCTGTCTCTACATAAAACACAAAATAGTGCTGGGGATGTGGCTCAGTGGACGAGAACCCCTGCGTTCAATCCCCAGTACCAAAAAGAAAAAAGAAAAAAAAGGGGACTCTGTTCATCTACAACTACAAAAACAAAATTTTTTTTAAAGAAATTACTGCTGATGAGTTTGGGCATAACATCAAAGAACAAGAAGCACAAAAATCTAAAATGGCTCTTAAGATACTCCTTTTCAAGCCAGGCCTGGTGGCACACGCCTATAATCCTAGCACTTTGGGAGGCTGAGACAGGAGAATCGTGAGTTCAAAGCCGGCCTCAGCAACGGCAAGGCACTAAGCAACTCAGTGAGACCCTGTCTCTACATAAAACACAAAATAGGGCTGGGGGTGTGGCTCAGTGGTCGAGTACCCTTGAGTTCAATCCCCAGTACCTAAAAAAGAAAAAGGCATGAGCAATAACAAGATAATGTGTTAAGCCAATTTGAATTGGTTTCTTTATATTCTTTTCTAAATAAAAAACTTGAGTTAAGATTGGTTGTATTTCTCTGAGTCAACCTTTAAAGAGAGTTCTTTCACAGGGGCTATCTCATTCACAATTCTCTTGGAAATGGATCCTACACAACCGAATTTGTAGTGGAAACAGAGAATCTGGTTGCTCCATTCTCAGCAAAAGGGCAAAAATCTTGAAATCCTACATTGGTCCTACATTTTTAAAAAAAATTCTACATCAATTTTTTTTTAAAAAGCACTTTTTTATGCATATATGCTATCATTTCTATATTCAGTTTTTATTTTATGGCAGTACTGGGAATTGAACCGAGAAGCGCTTTACCCTTTTTTATTTTTTTAAATTTTGAAACAGGGTCTAAGTTGCCAATGCTGGTCTTGAACTTGAATCCTCCACCTCAGATTCCAAAATAGCTGGGATTACAGGTGTATGTCACCATGCCAGCTTCATTTGTGGGTTTTTGGTTTTTGGTTTTTTTTTTTTTTGGTACTGGAGATTGAACTCAGGGGCACTCGACCACCACTGAGCCACATCCCCAACCCTATTTTGTGTTTTATGTAGAGACAGGGTCTCACTGAGTTGCTTTGCGCCTCCCCTTTGCTGAGGGTGGCTTTGAACTCGCGATTCTCCTGTCTCAGCCTCCCTAAGTGCTGGGATTACAGGCTTGTGCCACTGGGCCCGGCTTCATTTGTGTTTTTAAAAAGGGAAGAATACATACATTTTTGTTTATACTACCTGGAAGGATATACAAATTAGGGATGGTGGTTTCCAGAAAGGGAAACTATGGAAGAGAAGGTCACTTTGCACTGTATTTCTTTTTATATCATCCTCTTAACCACATGTATGTAATACTTACTCAAGGCTTGGTATTTTTAGACAGGCACAGTGGCTCACAACTGTAATCCCAGAGACTCCAGAGGCTAAGGCAGGAGGATCACAAGTTCAAGGCCAGCCTCAAAAAGTTAGCAAGCCCCGGGCTGAGGTTGTGGCTCAGTGGCAGAGCACTTGTCTTGCACGTGTGAGGCACTGGGTTCGATCCTCAGCACCACATAAAAATAAGTAAACAAAATAAAGACACTGTGTCCATGTATAACTTAAAAAAAAAAAAAAAAAAGTTAGCAAGCCCCTATCTCAAAACAGAAAATTTAAAAGGGCTGGGGATGTAGCCCAGCTGTGAAGTACCTCTGAGCTCAATCCCCAGTACCAAGGCGGGTGGGGAAGCCTAGATGTTTTCAGAAATCCATCTCTACATCATTGATTTTTCTAGTCTTTTATCTCAAATTCAATGCCCAAAAAATGCCAGTATGAAAATACTAGATACAGGGGCTGAGGTTGTGGCTCAGTGGCAGAGCGCTTGCCTCGCATGTGTGAGGTACTGGGTTCAATCCTCAGCATAAAAATAAAAATAAAAACACATAAAAATAAAAACAAAATAAAGACACTGTGTCCATGTGTAACTAAAAAATATTTTTAAAAAAATTTAAAAAATACTAGATACGAAAATCACTGGATGCACACTTGTCACATTAGTAATAGACACACATCTCACCCTTCATGAAAGCATCAGGGCAAACTATCCATCAACCTGTAGTGATCAGCCATTGATTACCTGAAGGAGCACCTGATCACAGGAGACACTGGGGATGCCATTCAACTGCCCATTAACTTACATGGTTGCTACTCCACTGGTAACTTTTTTCCTTTTTACATTAATCACAGCTGTTTGTTTTAAGAAATACCCTCTGAATAGCACAAAGGAGCTAAATTTAAATATGCTTAAATATTCCTTAAGCCACATAGCAACATTAAATTCAGCATTCATGGGATGGGGCTCAGTGGTACAGTGTTTGTCAGCGTTTGTGTGAGGCACTGGGTTCAATCCTCAGCACCACATCAAAAATAAAAACAAAGGCATTGCGTCCATCTACAACTAAAACATATATTTTAAAAAATTCAGCATTCACTCCTAACATGCACTAGGTACTATGACTTGATAACATTATCACTTGCAATATACAATGTAATCTGTGACAATATGCACTTGAACCTAAAAATCTCACTACACAATATAAATTTAATCATCAATGAAAAAGACTTGGGGATTTTAACCAATTCTAAGTTCAGCAAAGCCAGCCCTATGATGTAGCTACAGATAAACCTAAATTTAAATTTGGGTGACATGATAGTTGGCTAAATTGTGTCCATAACATAAAACCTGCATTTATCAGACCAGTTCTGCAACTCACATCCTGAGATTCTAGGACATACAGTATGTCTAGGGATGTTGATCAAGCACAATAGGGTCTGAGCAGTTAGATATGTGGAAGGAAACATTTAGTGTTAGCTACCAGGTGCCACATACTTCACATGAATTTTCTTTACATCTTCACAAATTAGTGATAACAGCATTATTATCCTTATCTTAAAATTAAGGAGATTCAGACTCAAATGCTAAACAACATGCTCAAGGTTGCAAAACTAGTAAGTGGTATTATCATAATGTAAGCCTGTAGCCTGGCAGTGGCTTGAATGATGGCTCCCAAAAAGATATGTCCATGTTCTAAATCATGGAATTCATGAATGTTTTCTTATTTGGAAAAACTATCTTTGCAGATGTAATCAAATTAAGAATTTTTTTTTTTTTTTGGTACTGGAGATTGAACTCAGAGGGGGTACTTGACCACTGAGCCACATGCCCAGCCCTATTTTTGTGTTTTATGTAGAGACAGGGTCTCACTGAGTTGCTTAGCGCCTCGCTGTTGCTGAGGCTGGCTTTGAACTCCTGATTCTCCTGTCTCAGCCTCCCTAAGTGCTGGGATTACAGGCACATGCCACCGCGCCCGGCTACATTAAGGATCTTGAAATGATATTACCACAAGATGATACTAACCAACAACTGTCCTTATACAAGTTAGACAGATGGAGATTACACAGAAGAGTAGGAGACAATGGGACCATGGAGGCAGACACCTGACTGATGTAGCCACAAGTGAAGGCATACCACCAAAACTACACAAAGCATAAAAAACAGATTCTCCCCTAGAGCTTCCAAAAGGAGCAAAGCCTTGCAGATACCTTGATTATGAACAAAGGGTCTCTGGATCTGTGAGAGAATACATTCTGGTTTTAAACCAGTAAGTTTGTGGTAATTTGTTATGGCAGCCCTAGGGAATTATATTTAGCCCCTAAACTTCCTATTTCAAACACACTATCCCAGAAAGCTGAAGGGTGTAAAGATATTTACACTAAAACAGAGTTCAGAAGACTTTACAATGAAAATGGAAACTATGTTTTTGGAAGCACCTACCCCCTGAACCCCCAAAAGAAGGAAGATCAGTAAATAAAAGTTCCAGGGAGAAATTTCAGTTGAAATTACACTTTCTATGGGCTGGGATTGTAGCTCAGTGGTAGAGCACTTGCCTCACATGCGTGAGGCCCTGGGTTCGATCCTCAGCACCACATACAAAGCAATAAAATAAAGACACTGTGGGCTGGGGTTGTGGCTCAGTGGTAGAGCGCTTGCCTAGCAAGTGTGAGGCACTGGGTTCGATCCTCAGCACCACATAAAAATAAATAATTAAAATAAAGGTACTGTGTCCACCTACAACTTAAAAAAATATTAAAAAAATAAAGACATTGTGTCCATCTACAACTAACAAAATATTTTAAAAAGAGAAAGAAATTACACTTTCTAATCACCTAAATGTCTTAAAGACTAGCCAGACTGGTATGCTCAAGGAGTGACTGATGAGTTTATTAAGGAACATAGCTGGCTTAGAATCTTTCCACCATGAGTTCCTAAATTATAAAATGTTAGATGTTACTACAAAAGCCTAACAATAAGGTATAATATTACAAATTAGTTTTGTGAGGAGTCTACAATCACTCAAATAATTCTGCCAGCTTGTTATATGTCAGATACCATCTCCCAGTAAGTCTGGTGCCTGAAGATGAACACAAACATATTATCTACTCTTATAAAGCTTTTTATCCGGTAGGTAATATGCAATAAAGGTAAAATTGCATAAATGAATGTGTAAGTGAAGAAAAAGCTCAAAAATGAGGGAAATCAAATATAACTTGGAAATTATGCTTGAGTAGAGACTAAAAAGAATTTATAAGATTTTACTAAACAGAGAGGAAAGAAAAGGCTTTCCAGTCAAGAAGAAACAGCCACAGGAAATATCTAATGGTTAGGGAAAATGGTTGGTACAAAATGGTCAAAAAGGTCAGCATAGCAACATGAAGCAGCTTCATCTTCATCCTAAATTCCAAGGGAGCATGATCAGACCTATGTATTTAGAAAAATCAACTCATTCTGGCTACACTAATGGATTAGTGCTGGGCCAGACTGGATGCAAGTCACTACTTGCAAGTGTCCAGGAAAAACAACAAGCAGCTTAGACAAAAGTGGTAGAAATGAAGAGGTCAGCCTGAGCTTATTTAGAAGGTTAAACAAACAAGCTTAGATGATATGGAAAGACAAGGGGTCTGGTGTGAGAAACTGGATGAAATGGCACTATTGACTGAGGTGATCAAGAATGGAACAGGGCTAAGTTTGAAAAGGAAAGTTCATTTTGTGATGGCAGTGTATTCCAGGTATCCAAGAATTAGGCAGTAGACATAGAATTCTGAACCTCCACAGGCTGGCCAAATCTGAGTATGCTTATTGACATGGAACATTTGCACAATCTTTTGTCTTTAAAGAAAAAGTTATTTTATAAGAACATCATTATTTCTTTCTTTCTTTTTTTTTTTTTTTGGTGCCGGGGATTGAACTCAGGGGCACTCGACCACTGAGCCACATCCCCAGCCCTATTTTGTGTTTTAGGTAGAGACAGGGTCTCACTGAGTTTCTTAGCACCTCACCATTGCTGAGGCTGGCTTTGAACTCGCGATTCTCCTGTCTCAGCCTCCTTAAGTGCTGGGATTACAGGCTTGAACCACCGCACCCAGTTAAGATCACCATTATTTCTAATTAAAAAGTTCAAAATATTGCAAGTCTAAAAGAATCACTACTATACCACAAGTGCTAAATAAATATTAAACAAACACTACCTATTTGAAAGACACTGAGTATTTGTCTACAAAACTTCAGAATGAAGACAATCCATCCTGGTGGACTCTCCAGTGAATATTAGATACTGCTCTCACCCTTTTCAGATATTAAAACTGAAACAAAAGTCTGAGACAAAACATTTATACTTGGGGCTGGGGTTATGGCACAGTGGTAGTGTGCTCTCCTAGCACGTGAGAGGCACTGGGTTCGATTCTCAGCACCACATAAAAATAAAATGAAGATATTCTGTCCACCTACAACTAAAAAATAAATATTTTTTTAAAAAAACATACTTTTTATTCCCAGATTCTCTACCTCCCACTACATCTAGAAAACACTGAGTGGATATCTTGTCAAGCATAAATAAGGAACAGGAATACATTGCTGAAGAGGCTAGAGAAAAGGAAACTGTAGAACACTTTTGTCAAGAGTTTAAAAGCTTTTGCAGACTTCAACCAGATCCCTAAAGTTCAAAACCATGAACACCAAAACCAAAAGGTTTTTATTAATAGAAAAGAATGCCCATGGTGCAGTATCTGCTAATAAGTAAATCTATGATGAATTAAAGAAACAAACCAAGCAAGCCCTTTGGACATATTTCAGAAGAGTGACAATTCAAGAAAAACCGCAGACAGGTCTTTGAAGAGGAATTTCAGAAGGCAGCATTGTTATCATAAGAGATGGCAGCTCCATATGTGTTCTTGCCTCTGGAGACCCACCAGTGGGAAAAGATGTGGAGGAAGACAACAGTAATACTGGTGATCCTGACCCTCTGTAGGCCTAGATTAACGTGTTTGTGGCTCAGTTTTTATCAAAGTTTTAAAAGTAAAAACTTAAAAATTTTGAGTCAGGTGCTATAGTGCATGCCTATAACTCCACCAATTTGGGAGGCTGACGCAGAGAACCACAAGTTCCAGGCCAGCCTGGGAAATTAAGTGAGACCATGTCTCAAAACAGGGTGGTGCATGCCTGTAATCCCAGCAGCTCGGGAGGCTGAGACAAGAGGATTCTGAGTTCAAAGCCAGCCTTAGCAAAAGGCGCTAAGCAACTCAGCGAGACTCGTCTCTACATAAAATACAAAATAGGGCTGGGGATGTGGCTCAGCAGTTGGGTACCCCCGGGTTCAATCCCTGGAACCTCTCCCCCGCCCCCCCAAAAAAGAGCTAGAGGTGGTAGAGCACTCCTGGGTTCAATCCACAGTACTCCCACACACAAAAAAAGAAATTTGTAAGAATATAAAGAAAAAATATTTTTGTACAGCTGTACAATGTTTGTTTTAAACTAACCCTTAAGAAGTTAAAATGTAAAAAGTTTATTAAAAAGTACAGAGGGATAGGTTGGGGATGTGGCTCAGTGGTAGAATGCTTGCTTCCCATGTGTGAGGCACTGGGTTCAATCCTCAGCACATAAAAATAAATAAAAATAAAAGTACTGTGTCCATCTACAACTAAAAATTTTTTTAAAGTTACAGAAAAGTACAATGAATTTATTACTGAAGAAAAAATTTATAAATTTTGTGTTGCCCAAGTACACAGGTATTTATAAAAGTCTACAGTGATGAACAGTAACGTCCTAGGACTTCACATGCACTCACCACTCACTGACTCCCCCACAGCAACTTCCAGTCCTGAAAGTGCCATTCATGCTAGTACTTGATACAGTTGTTCCCTTTATCTTTTAAGTAGTATTTTTACAGTAACTTTTCTGTCTAGATATACAAGTATTCACCATTCTGTTGCAACCGACTACTGCTATTCTGTACAGTAACATGCTGTACAGGCTTGTTGCCTAGGAGCGATTCACTATACCATATAGCCTAGGTGTGAAGCAAGCTGTACCATCCAGGTTTATGTAAGTGGTATTCTTAAATGACAAGATCACCTACCAATGCATTTCTCAGAATGTGTCACCATTGTTAAGCAAAGTATGACTGCACCCAAGATTTGCTTACCACTTTGTACAAAAAATAAAAATAAAATGAACCAGCTATCAGAGGGACTAAAGACAGAATTAAGTGAGTAGGCAAGAAAACTGGGTTACATACTAGTTCTAAAGAGGACTCTACTGTATAAAAATTTCAGGAAGCTTTGAGAAAGACTAATTACTTTATATATAAAATTAGAATTTTATATACACAAATATATAACATTTCATTGGGGAACTATGAATTAGATTACATATTTTATAGAAATAAAAGGTATTCTTAACACAACTATATTATACCACTGCTATACTTATTATCAATGGGAACAACAACTCAGAGGGTCCCAGGGTAACATAAAAGACCAATAATATACTGAAATAAGATTGTTCACTTCAGGGCTGGGGTTGTGGTTCAGTGGTAGAGGGCTCACCTAGCGCAGGTGAGGCACTGGGTTCGATCCTTAGCACCACATAAAAATAAAAATAAAGGTATTATGTCTGCCTACAACTAAAAAAAAAAAAAATTGTTCACTTCAGAAATTACCCTGCAGGGGGCTGGGGTTATGGCGCAGTGGTAGCGTGCTCGCCTGGCATGCATGAGGCACTGGGTTCGATCCTCAGCACCACATAAAAATAAAATAAAGATATTCTGCCCACCTACAACTAAAAAATAAATGTTTAAAAAAAAAAAAAGAAAGAAATTACCCTGCAAATAGAAATCTCTGCTTAGGAAGTATGATGCCAGAGTGGAGAAGAAGCAAGTTAATATGTGAATGAAATTGAGGTTAACCCAGGATTTATTTAGCTTTCAGTCTTCACTAAGCTCGCTCTCATTGGCAAGCCTTTACACCCCTACTCCAAAGTTACCCTTACCTCAGCAAAACCAAAGAGCATGAAATAAATAGTAAGCATTTCTGAAGTAAATGTGTATTTGAGAGAAAAATTTAAAGGTATTTCACTAAAACAAATAGATTTGTTAACTGCTCCATTAAGAATGTTTCAAGACAAAAACTGTGGGTTAGGAGCTGTGGCCCACACCTATAATCCCAGAGAATTGGGAGGTTGAGACCAAAAAAAAAAAAAGACTGGGGATGTAGCTCAGTGGTAAGGTGTTCCTGAGTTCAATCCCCAGTACAAAAAAAGTTGATAATATCAAATGTACTTAGATATTTTTGGTCCAAGATAGTATGCACTGTATTATTGTTTTATATATTTATATATATATATACACACGCGTGCGTATATATTAATATAATGTATAATTTATATATATGTATATATAACATACATATATTAGTTATATATGTATATGTAGTATAAGCATATAATTAAAATATTCATTTTGTGTAGAATGATTACTCTTCTGCCCTTTTACAACGAGCACATATTACATGCCTTTCTACATTAAAATATATAAAAAGTCTAACATTTTATACATATGTAATATACACAGCCTCTATATAAAATATACATATATATAATGTAGTCTTACAACATAGACTCAGATTTTAGAAGGAATTTTATTTAAGAGAAACTTTAGAGTCAAAAACTAAAGAAGGCAAAAATTTTAAGTCACACAATTGGTGATTTATCAAGATTATTGTTTCTTCAGATTTACTCCCTGAAGCTAGCTTTTGGGTCAAGATGCTAGTTCTGATGTTGTTCCTACTTAACAAACCTTCGCTGGTTCTACGACTTGTGGGTTACCTTTATATGGAAGATACATTACCCAAAATTTTGTCATAATTGTTTAATGAAAAACAAAATAAAAACAAGTGCCCAAAGGAAAAGACAAAATATTCTACTTGTATTTGGACACTCTGTAGATTTAGCAAATGTAAAGATAATCCATTTTGCAGCACCATACATGAACCTGGAGGACTTTATGTTAATGAAATAAGCCAGGCACAAATACCCAATGTTCTCACTCATATGTGGAAGCTAAAGTTGATCTCATAGAAGTTGATAATAGAATAGTGGTTACCTAAGGCTAGGAAGGGTACAGAGGAGACAGGGATAGAAAAAGGTTAATTAGCCGTGCGCGGTGGTGCATGCCTGTAATCCCAGCACTTTGGGAGGCTGAGACAGGAGAATCGCTAGTTCAAAGCCAGCCTCAGCAACAGTGAGGCACTAAGCAACTCAGTGAGACCCTGTCTCTACATAAAACAGAAAATAGGGTCTGGGTATGTGACTCAGTGGTTGAGTGCCCCTGAGTTTAATCACTAGTACCAAAAAAAGAGATTAATTAATGGGTACATAAATACAGTTGGTATTGAAGGACTAAGTTTTTGTGTTCTATAACATAGTAGAGTAACTGTAGTTATTTTTGATTGCATATTTTAAAATAGCTGAAAGAGAGCTGGGATTGTAGCTTGGTGGTAGAGCGCTTGCCTCGCATGTATGAGGCACTGAGTTCGATCCTCAGCACCACATAAAAATAAATAAATAAAATAAAGATCTACAACTAAAAAAATGTTTAAAAAATTTTAAAAATAGCCAGAAGAGGCTGGAGATGTAGCTCAGTTGGTAGAGTGCTTGCCCTGCATGCACTAGGCCCTGGGTTCAATCCCCAGCTTCACCAAAAAAATAAATAAATTGTTCTGGTCAGATCTTTAGCCGGGGGTGGTAGCTCACACTTGTAATCCCAGCACTTTGGGAGGCTAAGACAGGAGGATCACCAGTTCAAAGCCAGCCTCAGCAACGGCAAGGCGCTAAGCAACTCAGTGAGACCCTGTCTCTACATAAAACACAAAATAGGGCTGGGGATATGCCTCAGTGGTCGAATACCCCTGAGTTCAATCCCTGGTACCAAAAAAAAAAAAAAAAGCTAGAAGAGAGGATTTTTGGATGTTTATAACACAAATAATCAATGAGGTGATGGATATGCTAATTACTGATTTTATCAGTACATTGTATATAAAAGTCAAAATATTACACTGTAGCACAAGTATACAATTATTATGTGTCAAAATAGGTAATCCACAAACAAGCTACTTACAATTCAATAATACAAGTTTTCTGTTTAAGATTACCCAATATAGCCAGGCGCGGTGGCTCAAGCCTGTAATCCCAGCACTTAGGGAGGCTGAGACAGGAGAATTGCGAGTTCAAAGCCAGACTCAGCAAGGGTGAGGGGCTAAGCAACTCAGAGAGACCCTGTCTCTACATAAAACACAAAATAGGGCTGGGGATGTGGCTCAGTGGTCGAGTACCCCTGAGTTCAATCCCCAGTGCCAAAAAAAAAAAAAGATTACCCAATATATTTATTCATATCATTCTTGTTGTTACTAATACTTTCCCAGGGTAGCCTACAAAACAATGTCAACTTGTATTAATTATTTTAATTATAACATGGCAATTAAAAGTGTGGAGATTGGTTGGAGTTGTGGCTCAGTGGTAGAGTACTTGCCTGGCAAGTGTGAAGCCCTGGATTTGATCCTCAGGACCACATATAAATAAAAAATAAATAAAGCAAGCAAGCCATTGACAACTGAAAAATATATTTTTAAAAAATGTGTGGAGATTGGGCTAATGATATAACTCAGGAAAGAAAAAAGTTTGAAGATCACTGCCTTGGCAACTAGGAACTAGCTGACAAAACTCTCCCAATCTAACTTCAAAGATCCAAAGACTTCAGGAAGAAACTAAAAATGATCAATTGTCTAAAGTTTCAGAAAAAGTGTTTTAGAAATCAAGTAAGTTCTAGTATGGGATACTTTATAAATAATGTATTTAAATATTTACATTTTATTCATGACTTCAGAAATGTGAACGCTAGCAATGTGTTACCATTAAATCACCTTAGATCTCAAGGTATTCTATAATTGTATTTCAGAAAGACCTTACAAAATAGTTAAATAGTACTTTCATTTCATGGTCATAAAAACTAAAGAGAGAATGTCTTTTCTTTTTCTTTATCTTGTTCCATATCATCGAAACATGTGCACACCTTTGAAATTTTCCAAAGTAAAAGCAACTCCTAACTTAAAATGAATTTTGTCAGGGCTAGAATTCTGTCTCAGTGGTAGAGCACTTGCCTGGAATGTGTGAGGCTCTGGGTTCGATTTTTAACATCACATATAAATAAATAAATAAAAAGAGCCATTGACAACTAAAAAGTATTTTTAAAAAACAAATTTTGAGCCGGGTACGGTGGCACAAGCCTGTAATCCCAGCACTTAGGGAGGCTGAGACAGGAGAATCACAAGTTCAAAGCCAGCCTCAGCAATGGCGGGGCACTAAGCAATTCAGTGAGACTCTGTTTCTACATAAAACACAAAATAGGGCTGGGGATGTGGCTCAGTGGTCAAGTGGCCCTGAGTTCCATCTCCAGTACCAAAAAAAAAAACAAACCCGAATTTTGTCTGAGCAAAATCTATGAAGAAACTTTCAAAACACACTTTTCCTTTAAAACAATAGTAATTTGATCCCTCCTCCAAAGCCTACTGTATCAATAGTGCATAAAGAATCATCTATTAATATGAGTTCTGGTATATTAAAAAACAAGGAATCTAAAATACCTGGCAAAATTCTGAAATTGGTTAAGCTTTGTTTTGGCATTTCCCTATCTTCCTTCTGGTGCTCTTTACTCCCCATCTCTAAGAGGTGCCTCAGCCAGGCAAGTGGCCTGGTGCACGCCTGTAATCCCAGGGCTCAGGAGGCTGAGACAGGAGGATCATGAGTTCAAAGCCAGCCTCAGCAAAAGCAAGGTGCTAAGCGACTCAGTGAGACTCTGCCTCTAAATAAAATACAAAATAGAGCTGGGGATGTGGCTCAGTGATTGAGTGCCGAGTTCAATTCTAGGTACCCCCACCCTGTAAAAAAGAGGTGCCTCATGTCTTCCCCAAATATCTTTCCCTTGATTTATCCCAGTAGTAAAGATAACTGATTTCAGCCAACTAACACAATTAACATTAGTGAAAAGACCCTTAACTTTTCTTTGTGTCAAAAGCTCCTTGAGAATCTTTTTTTGGGGGAGTGGGAGGGGAGGTTCAAGGATTTAACCCAGGGGCCCTCAATCACTAAGCCATATCCCTAACCCTTTTTATGTTTTATTTTTGAGAAAGGGTCTCCCTAAGTGGGTTAGGGCCTCACGAAGTTCCTGAGGCTGGCTTTGAACCTGTGATTCTCCTGTCTCAGTCTCCCAAACCCCTGGAATTACAAGAGTGCACCAGCAGGCACAGCTCCTTCAGAATCTTGCAAAAGTGAGACCAAATGCTTGCCCCCAATTATCGCACAGGCACTCACACAAATTTTTTCATGCAATCAATTTCAAGAGATTCAGGGTTATGCAGTCAAAATGTATTCCTGAGCCCCAGAACCATAAACCTTAGGTTTAAAATCCCTATATTTAACATATTAATATCATAAAGCCTCAACATCCTCCAAGAAGAATTTGTATTTTAAAAGACTAGCTACTCAAATGGATTCTAATTCTCAGAATTAGAAACAGACTTTCAAGATGGTGTTAATAATTTTTTTTTAAAAAAAGCCCAACAATGTGGAGATTTTTAGGCAGTCCCCACTGGGAGTCATCTCCTGAAACTTTTAAGCTGCCATTTCCATAAGAGAAAGGGAAAAACAAGACCTATTTCTAAGCATAAGTCTTCTATTAAGTTGGGTGTCAAAGGCCCTCTACCCATATTTAGCAATGCTCTAGAAATCTATTGTCTAAACTATCATGATGCTTGGCAAAACAATATATACATACATACAGGGACATTTTGAAAATTTTTTACCTCTTAAATGCCAAATCCAGTTTTTATCCCAGTAAGCTTATGGAAACTTCCCTCTGAAGATTCTCTTAATCCCGCTCCTCAGCTTCTTCAACCCTATACCATTCTATTAATTATCCACAATTACATCAACTTCCCTCTAGGACCCTCTTCTACTTGACCCTCAGATGTTGATGTTTCCAAGGTTGCCTTTAGTTTTTTTCCTCACTTTTTTTTTTTTAATTTTTTTTTTTTAAGTTGTAGATGGACATAATGTCTTTATTTTATTGCTTTTTGTATGTGGTGCTGAGGATCGAACCCAGGGCCTCACGCATGGGAGGCAAGCGCTCTACAGCTGAGCTACAATCCCAGCCCCTCCTCACTTCTAATATTATACTATTTTTACAGTTTGCATATGACATTATGCTGATGAATGCAAATCTCTTAATTAATCCCTACATCCACTTCAGTCCAGTTCATTCCCTCCGCAACCTGAACACATCTGGAATAATGCCCTATTACCTTCCTCCTCAAATTCTGTTCTTCCTGTACATTCTCTAATTTATTTATTTATTTATTATTTTTGGTACTGGAGATTGAACTCAGGGGCACTCGATCACCGAGCCACATCCCCAGCCCTATTTTTGTGTTTTATGTAGAGACAGGGTCTCACTGAGTTGCTTAGTGCCTCGCCATTACTGAGGTTGGCTTTGAACTCACAATTCTCCTGTCTCAGCCTCCCTAAGTGCTGGGATTACAGGTTTGTGCCACCACGCCCGGCTTACATTCTCTAATTTAAATGCATGTTCATCCATTAACCAGACTATAATCTTTAACTCCCCATACTTAAATACCACCAAAACCTGATAAGTGTAAAAATAATCTCCAGAATTTATCTCCTCTTAAATCACAACTCAGTAGTCTCAAAGGTATCCAATCTTCACATGTCATCTTTTTTAAAACCAGAATATGTGTTGTGGGTGTAGCTCAATGTAAGAGCATTTGCCTATAATGGGCAAGGCCCTGGGTTCACTCCCCAGCACAACAACAAAAATAATAATAAGGGCTGGGGCAGTGGCTCAGTAGCAGAGTGCTTGCCTGGCATGTGCGAGGCACTGGGTTCGATTCTCAGCACCACATACAAAATAAATAAATAAATAAATGTCCATTAACAACTAAAAACTTTTTTTTTAATTAATAATAATAAATACTATTATTACTTTAAAAAATTCAAAACCAGATTAGATTTCCTACTCAAACCTCAGATAGCCCTCGAATACCTACAGAATAAAATCCATATTTGTAATCCATGGGATTACAAATTCTTCCTGTCAAGCCACAACTTCATTAGTTCCATTTTCTAGTACTCCACAACTACGGTAAACTTCACTTGCCATTTCTCAAATTATACTGTTCATGCCCTTCTTCTAACCTCTTCTCTATCAGTAAAATGGCTATTTATCCTTCAGAGGCCTTCTCAAACCTCTCCTATATGAAAAAAGTGATCCCTAACGTCACCTCTTTTCCTGGTCACTGTCCCTTTCCCCAAAGGCATCCCTCCCTTTCTTCCTAATCCCACACCAATCTTTCTTTACTTTATTTTGGTTTTCAACAAGTTGTACTATAATTAGATGAGCCCATACTTTTCTCCCTTCCTAGATAAGGCCCACAGTTTGTGACTCTAGCACCCAGCACATGCCTAGAATGTTCAATGTCTTTAATCAATGGTGAATGAATGAATGACAAAACTCCAAAGAGAGGACACACTTAAGGAGGCTGTTTCTCAATGGAGGGTATACCTCACCCTCTTCTGAACTTAAAACAAAAATTAGGTCTCCTGGTCCCTTAGCTCCCCATTTCTAGTCCACTGTTTTAACAGCTTTAAAGCAATGTTTCATGGGTACATTTCCTCACTTCCTCTTGTTCTTTGTAGGTTTAGCTGCCAGCCTAACCACATTAGCATTCAGCAACAGCAACAAAACAGACTAAGTTCTAAAAAGCAAAGACTTTACAACTACCAACAGTAAAATACAAGCTCAAAAAAAAAGTCTTAACATACATGCATACAAAGTTCATCCTTCACAAAGATGCCTTAAAAAGGCCCACATAGTTTACCTAACAAGCACCACTTAAAGAAATCTTAAGATAATGCCTACTTAAATTATCAAACTTTTCACATTTCTAACCACAGAAACCAGCATGTCCCAATTAAACATTATGCTTATACACTAAACAATGCAATTACCATGAACAGTAGATATTATAAATCACCAAACTGACAAACTGATGACCTATACAAAAATAGGTTTAAAAATATCCCCACCATGGGCTGGGGCTGTAGCTCAGTGGCACAGTGCTTGCCTAGAATGTATGAGGCACTGGGTTTGATCTAGAGCACCACATAAACAAATAAAATAACGGCATTCTGTCCATCTACAACCACAAAAATAATTTTTTTAAATATCCCCACCTTTTTTTTTTTTTAAATCAGTTATCACTTTACCTCTCCCTATTCTTCCCACCAACCCTTCCTCAATACAAACATAGCTTCCTTACTAGACACGGTTTCTTAAAGAAACTATCTGATGTTTTGGTGCAGGTGGAGTTTTAAACCATTTGTGGTTGGCCAAAGCAGATGTCTCAGTATGGGATTCAGAAGATCCTTTATGGTCTTATCTTTTAAGTGACTGCTATTAGTGACAGGATATAGATTTGCCTCAAAGGATCACAAATGCAGTAGGCCTGCCACAAATGCAACTAATTTTATTCTTTAATATACTCAACCATCTTAAAACTGTATTTCTGGCATTTTTTTCAGTTCATAGGTTTAATTTGATATCATATAAACACACATTTTTAGGACATTTTAGGCATAAAGAACACAGGATAAAACCTTCTTAATGTTTCAGCAACTAAATTGCATTGAATAAAGTTGAAAACACATTAGCCTAATTCTGAACTGCACTTCAGAAAAATACATATATTCCAAGGTATATATAATCCAGTTATTTTCCTTGAGCAGTCTAAAATTCACTATCTAAGTTTTATCCATGCTATATAAAAATAACCTCAAACAAAGCATTCTTGTTATGCTGGGATTAAAAGTTTCCAACAACTCAATGTGGTTGCAATCTTCTGCAAACACCTAAAATTGATTTTACCTTTACTATTTCTCTTCTAGTCTGTTCACCTTAAAATACTGATGGATAAAAGTACTAACTGGGGGCTGGGGTTGTGGCTCAGTGGTAGAGCACTTGCCTAGCATGTGTGAGGCATTGGGTTTGATTCTCAGCACCACATATAAATAAATAAAATAAAGATCCACTGACAACTCAAAAATATTTTTTAAAAAAGTACTAACTGAACACCCAAGAAAGTGGATAATCCACCTCCTAGTTAATAAGGAAGCAACTATATGATACATAACACACAAAAATTAACATGTATCCAGAGACTCAAAAAACACTAGACTTGGTCTAAATAAAATGTTTCTAAAAGAAATTTAACAAGTGGGTTTCTTTTTCATGGCTATTTTACTAAACAATCATGGGAAACTATATTAGGATAACTTTAGGCTGAAAACACTAGCCTTAGCTCTCAAGGAAAACATGAAAGAACAGAAAGAAAAGTCCTTGGCATAGAACATTTTCTGAATTTTTTTTTTTTTTACAAAAACAAAGATTGATATTTATTTATAAAACTGATTTTACAAATACTATTTCTATATGTATTAATAAGCATCATGCATAGTCACATACACACATCTCAATTCTCAAATATCCCATTTCCTGGAATGGCCTTGATTACAGACCCAGAAAGGATGCATATAAACTCTTGAGGGTAGAGTAGGTATTTGTGAAACTCAACAACCCACAGTTTCCCCTCACCCTCCAATCTTGAGTGGATGAATAAGCCTGCTTCAGCATCAAGCACTGGGCTTGTCTAAAGACATATGACAGAAGTTTACATACACATTAACTTCCTGAAGAGTGTGCTTCTGAAGGCTGAGGTTCATAGTACTCCTCCCACCAAATCAAAAATTCAGCATGCCTTTTCTAATACTCACGAAAAAAGCTTAATTTCAATAATTGCCATTCATCATCATCATTCCCCAACAAACATTTACTGAATGCCTTATTACATATAAGTTGTGGGCTGGGTTGTGGCTCAGTGGTAGAGCACTTGCCTCGCATGCATGAGGCGCTGGGTTCGATCCTCAGCACCACATAAAAATAAATAAAGACACTGTATCCATCTAGAACCAAAAAAAATTTTTTTTAAAATAAGAAAAGTTGTAAAAAAATTAATCCTAGAAAAAAGCTTAATTTCCCAAAGTCACCCATTTGTGGGTATTTCACTTAAAATGCTTCTGAAAGACAACCCAGAGGTCTGGTTAAATCTATGGTATACAGGCAATGTAAACTCGTATTTATATCATAGGAAGTTGGCCTTCAACACCCTAACTAAAACAGCAATGGTTGCATAACTATGCTTTAATAAAACAAAAAACCTCCAATTTTGGATTCCACTAGACTACACATGAATTGAGAGGGAAACCTGAAATCTTTGATCCTCTAATTCCCTCTGTATCTGGACAAGGGCCCTCATTATCTCCTATAGTCTCTTAGGAGACTATAACTCCAGAAGCTAAATTTTCTTAAAACACAGTAATAAATTATTTGCATGAGAATGTTTCTTTCTTTCTCCTTTTTTCCCCTAAATGAAAATATGGACCACTCACTACTAAGCAAAAAGTCCTTTACCCTTCTTTATGCTGAATGTTGAGATGGTGATGAAATCAAAGGATTTCAAATAAGGTGAGCCAAAAGATCAAGTAAACAGTTAGTCTAATCAGATTTTTGTTTTGGTTTTGTTTTGGTCAAAGATCCCATTGAAAGAAAGCAGTTTAACTATCAGAAGAAAAAAAGGGCTGGGATGTGTAGCTCAATGGTAGAGCATTAGCATTTCCCAAGGCTCTGAGTATGATCCCGAGCACCAAAGGGGGAGGGGGAATGTCCCCACACGAAAAATTCTGCACATTATTTAGGAGCCAAGAGTTAAATAGACTACATTACATATGATACTTGCATGTTTCCTTTTGCACTCACAAGGACATTAAACTCAGATGCACAGATAAAACTAGTCATATTTTCACTAATTTATAGGATAACTTGTCAGGAACTTTCAAACAATTCTAGGGAGTCAGGATACTACTGAATTAAAAAACCAAAACACACAAAGAGCATCTCCAAAGCTCCCCTTGAGTGAAAAACAATCCAATTACCTACTGTTCAAGGCCGATAAAAAATAAAAAGAAATTTCTTAGGAGACAGAGCTGAGATAGAATGGGAAAAGGACCACTGTGAGCACAGAAGATGCCCTGGTACAAAAGCTACACCCATACTACTGAACTCTCTCCAAGTTGACAGGCTCACTCACACTACCTTTCTTCTCCCAATGCAATGATATCTTTTAAACGCTTTTCTAATATGTGAATTTTGCTATGACCACAGAAAGAATTCAGCACGACCGACACCAGCTCTAGAGCAAACAATTAATATACAGTATTCTAACTTAATGATTGGAAGAAGGGACGGTGAACAGGCAACAGCTCCTCCAACTGGTTGGCAGATATCATTTGAAACCCTAAAAACATTAAGATTTTAAAATAACTTCAAGTTTTGGTGGGCACATTAGATGCACAGTAGAAAGTTTGGGACCAGAAGGAACACAACAGGTGAGAGAAGTAGTGGACATCACAGCACTGTGAAGTGCATAACATGCAATGGCAAACCCTTGAGTTCCCCCAAAAGACTGGGAATATGGCATAATACCATGCACAAGACCATCTTGGAACCCCGTCTTTCCAGTAGCAAAGGTTCAGTTCCTTCGGAGGGGCGCGCCACTCCCCCCTCCCTTACCCAAGGGACCACCACCCCAGGCACAGGAAGAACCGAGGCCCCGCCGTGGTCACATCTCTCCTGGGGAAGAAAACACAATATCGCTCCTTATTTCTGCGTACAAAAGGACTTTGCGCCCTCCTCCTCGAACTGCCGCCCGGGCCGTCTCCTAACAACTTGCAAGAAGGTGGGCAACGCGCCATATTCCAGCGTCCCCCAGTCCACCTGGGTAACAAGCCCACGCCACCCCGGCGGGAGGGAAGCTTCGGAGGTCGTCAGCACAGGCAGCCTCCGCTCCCGCAGGAGACAGCAGCTCCCGCGCCCCGCCCGGTCCCGCCGGGCCGCGCCGCTAGCGGACGAGATCGGGGAAGGGCCCAGGGGGCGAGCACCGAGCCGCGGCTCCGGTCCCGCGCAGCCCGCCCACCTCCCGCTCCCGGGCCCGGCGCGCTCTCCCAGGCCGCCCGCTCCCGAGCCCGCGGGAAGGCCGGGCTCCGGGTTCCAGCACGGGGAGGAGGCCACGGCCCCGAGAGCCTCGGGCGGCAGGGCAGGCCGGAACCCTGGAGCTGTCGGGAGGGCAGCGCCTCCCTCCCGAGCCCGCCAGGACGCCTGGGGCCTAGTGCGGCCTGCGCATCCTCGGGGTGGCGGTTTGACTGGGCCGGGCCGGGGCCCCCAGCCCCAGGCGGGCCGAATCCAGCGGGGGCCCAGGCCCGGAGCCGGGGGCGGCAGGGTGCCGGCTGCGGGGCGGGCCGGCCGGCCGGCGGGCGGGCGGCGTGTTGCGGCTGCGCCGGGGCTGAAATAGCTGGAGATTGCGCGGTAGGGCACTCACCTCAGAGCGGCTGCGCTACCGTGGGCCTGCGCCGTGGAGACTGCGACCGCGCCGGCTCCTCGCAGCCTCCTGCCACCAGCGGCAATGGCGAGCGCTGCCGCCTCTGCCGCCGCGGCCGCCGCCGAGGAGGGGGAGGGGAGGGAGGAGGCACGCACGCGACGCACGGCTCAGCTTCCCCGCCCGCGGCCGCCATGATGGGGAGGTCGGCGCTGCTCCTCCGCACCGGGCTGGGGAGGGGGCTCTCGGTTAGGCTCCTGGCGTTCCCCCAACGCCCCCACCTACTCCTGGAAGTCTCCTGTCACTACGTAGGTTTGGCTGGGCCGGAACCGTGACAGCAACTGGATTAACAAAACGTGGTCGCCGCAGAGAGGGGGTGCATGCAGCCTAAAATGGTTGCTGGTCTGAAGAGTGCCATCTCTCGCCCCCAGCCCGGGGAATTAGGACCTCGGAGTGTGCCAGCACGACGGGAAAGGCGCTCCTGCACTTTTCTCCGCGTTGCCGGGCCATTTGTGCCTTCACCCTCTCTGCTCTGTGACCTTTACTTCCCTGTTTCAAGCCCTACCCAGATATTTAAAGGCAAAAGCAAGATAGTAATTTATTCACTCATACGTTCAACAAACATTTCTGGGGGGCCCTTCATGTGCTGAATGTTGTTCTGGGTGCGCTTAAGATGCACCTGTTAAGCAACGCAAAATCCTAAAAATTAATAATAAATAAATAACATCATTGCTCTTGCTCTCATGTAGCTTTATAGGAAGCAATTGGGGTCCCCAAGCAGGTGCCTGACAATGGGAGCGCAACCTGATTTTTGGAGACATGAGGGGGTAGTTTCGTTGTTTTAAAAGTGAGCAGGAGCCGGGCGCGGGGGCGCACACCTGTCATCCCAGCACTTTGGGAGGCTGAGACAGGAGGCTCGCGAGTTCAAAGCCAGCCTTAGCAAAAGCGAGGTGCTAAGCAACTCAGACTCTGTCTCTACATAAAATACACGAAAAAATAGGGCTGGCGATGTGACTCAGTGACCAGTACCCCTGAGTTTAATCCCCGGCACCAAAAATAATTAATTTAATTTAATTTAATAAAAGTGAGCAGGAGACCACCTCCATCAGAATCACTCAGACTCGTGATTTAAATGTAGATCCCAATTGGTATCTCTAGAATCTTGGCTTGTTAGCCTACCAATCAGCTAACCCCTCTTACCCCCAACGCCCCCACCCCCGCCATGTTGGAAATTGAACCCAGGGAGGCTCTATCACTGAGCTACACTCCCAGTCCTTTTTATTTTTTATTTTAAAACAGGGTCTTGCTAAATTGCTCAGACTGGCCTAGAACTTGTCATCCTTCTGCCTCACCCTCCTGAGTAACTGGGATTACAGGCAAGCGCCACTGGGCCAAGAACTTGAATTTTTAACACCCCTACTCCCATCCACGCCTGGTGATTTTAATGTACATCATAGGTAAGAACCATAGTATTAGGGACTTAATATCCTACAGGTATCAGAAAACAGCTTAACAAAATTAGGAAGCATACATTTTCAAGAAGATCCCAATTCTCAAAATCTAACATCCCAAACTTAAATGTTTGGGGTTGGGGCTATAACTCAGTGGTAGAGTACTCTTCTAGCAAGGGCAAGGCCTGGGTTCACTGTCGGAAGGAAAATTTTTAAAGTTGAATGTATTTTTCTAAGACAGTAATTGTCACTATCAACTACCCAAGTACACAAACCAGAAACCTGATCCATTACCCCTTCCTCTCTCCCTCAGTTCCTCCCATCCAATTAGAGCTTTTAAACTTTATCCCTGTCACCACTTACCATGGTTCAGGCTGCTGTCTTCTCTGGTGGAGATAACTGGAAGAGACTCTTGTTGGTCCCCCTGCCTCTGGAATTGCCCTCTCCAATCCATTCTTCACCCTATAGCTTGAATGGTCTTTCAAAACAGTAAACCAAACGCTGGGTTATAGCTCAGCAGTAGAGCCCTTACCTAGTATGCACAAGACCCAGGGTGAGACTGGATTTGATCCCCTGCAGTGCAAACAAAACAAAAAACCACAAAAGATCAAAAAAGTAAATCGTGTTATTTTCCTGTTTAAAATACTTAATGAGATCCCATTCTAGTTAACCTCTAGAATTCTTTTAGGGGACTTTGGGTTCCTTGGTGACCTCATCTGCCACAGACCTCTCTCACCAAGCTAGGATGTTCTCAGGTCATATGAGTCAAAGAATTCTAGCCGGGCGCAGTGGCGCAAACCTGTACTCCCAGCACTTAGGGAGGCTGAGACAGGAGAATCATGAGTTCAAAGCCAGCCTCAGCAACGGCAAGGAGCTAAGCAACTCAGTGAGACCTAAAACACAAAATAGGGCTGGGGATGTGGCTCAGTGGTCGAGTGCCCCTGAGTTCAATCTCCAGTATCAAAAAAAAGAATTCTGCCACTTCACAACTTCTGCCAAGTTTTGTTCCCTCTACCCACAGCTTTCTGCACTTTTTTCTTCTCACCTACTAGAACCTTCATCTGATAATTCCTACCACTCTTTCAGGTCTCAACATTAATTCCATTTCTCTCAGGAAGCATTCTCTTTTTGGCTCTTTCCTCATCACACCCAGTACTTGCACTAACAGGCATATTATCACCCTCCTCACTTCATTCTCAAGTGGAACCCCAGAAGTAAGTTACTCTATGCTACAGAGAGAGAAACAAGGACATGAAGAGATTACTTGTCCAACCCCAGACAGTTAGAAATGGAGCCATTCTGAAAGCCATCAGCCTGACCTCAGAATTACACTATTAACCATCACCAGGGGCTTTCAGATAGCAGAACAGTACCCACTCATGAAGCACAAAAGTAGCTTAGTTAGTCATGACCAAGTTTTCATAAAGAAATAGAAAAATAACTGAAAACATCCAACTCCACAAGGCTCTTGGTCAGATTCTCTAACATGATAAATTCTCTAAATGGTACAAACATTGAAAATACTAAACTGCACAGAATATGACCAAGGTTAACACAAGAAGAGTATGCATACTGTGAATTGATTTATTTCATCATCCTTATATTTAATTCTGCACTTCCATAGAATTACATGATGTTTATCCTCCCAAGCAAATTGAGGTTACTGCCCCCAAGCTGACCAGGTTAACCTTCACAGGAGAATGGGGATTCTTAACTCATCAAGCTGAGGCTGCCTTTTGGCCAGAGATTTTTGGCTCGAATGCATCAATTTAGCAAGACCATTGCTGTGAAGACATCAAGTCTCCCATATTATAGATGATGTGTCAACGGGGTTCTCCCAGATCCTGCCCTACAATTAGATTCGTATGGTTGCTTACCTAGTTCTTTCTGGACCTACTGACCAAGTTATGAGGTTAATGAAATTCTGGTAACCTGTGCCCAGGATCCTTCCCCTCTTGATTAGATTCAACTGATCTCTTCACTGGACAATTAATTTGACATTCTTTTCCTACCTGTTCTCCATCCACCACAATCCTAAAGTCACATTAATGACAAAAAAGGTACATGGGTCCTAATGACCTCCGTGGAAAATGGTGCTTACCTCAGTCCAACAGATAGTTTTCGATAATTTTGAGCAAAGACTAAGATCATGACGATATAGACTCACCAGGGAATCCAAACATGAGTTGAGCCCCTGGTATCTAGCGGGCTCCCAGCTTCTCTGCCTCCTTGTTCCTCCTAATGTGGAGACAGGATGGACACAGGATGGTAACCAAGAAACTCCACTCCTCACCCCACTACACATGCATGCATGCATGAAGAAAATCTTGCTGAAATTGGAGAACACAGAGTAAGTACCATTTTCCTGGAGTAGCGCCTTTAAAAGAAAAGGCTCCCCAGAGATGATGTGTGGGGGTTCCTTGTCATTCTTCAGCATATCCTGAGTAGGGCAGGACTGGGACATTCCCACATACCCAACCAAATATGGTCTCCATACCAGCTTCATATCAGTTCTTGAAAGATACTGTGATAGCATAGGGATGTATCTCAGTGGTAGAGCAGTTGCCTAGCATAGGCGATGCCCTGGGTTCAATCCCCAGCACCACCACCACCACCAAAAAAAAAAAAGATGCTGAACTCCCTAGCAGACCAGAATTTGTCCAGAGATGCAAATAGAAAGGACCAACCAAGGAGGTAAACAAAGGAAAATTCAACAGCGCTTGGACTAGGAGGGCAAAAATGTGGAGGTAATTCTGAGAGGGTTTTTTTGGGTTTTGTTTTGTTTTGTTTTTGGTATTGGGGATTGAACCCAGGGGTGCTTTACTACTGAGCTACAATAAGTTGCTTAGGGCCTCACTAAATTTCTGAGGCTTGCCTCAAACTTGCCATCCTCTTGCCTCAGCCTCCCAAGTTGCTGGGATTCCAGACTTGAGTCACCACGCCTAGCAATTCTGAGGTTTTAAGGACTACATGATGGAGATGGTTGATAGCCCTCTAAAGGGAAGTCTATTTATTTGTTTGGTATTCAGGTGTGCTTTATCACTGAGATACATCTCCAGCTCTTCTTACTTTTTATATGGAGACAGGGTCTCGCTAAATTGCCCAGGTTGGCCTTGAACTTGAAATCCTCCTGCCTTAGCCTCCATAGTAACTGGGACTGTAGGTGTGCACCTCTGCACCCTGCTTAAAGGAAAGTCCATCTCAATAGAGGATGTATTTCGTTTCAGACAAATTGAGTGACAACTGGCAACAGGGAAGCCTTGTGTTTGGGGAAGATCATTCTGGCATAGTCAGCAGCATGGAACAGTGGAGATGGCACCAGAGCAACCAGGCTCGAGTGCAAACTCTGTGGACTAATGCAATAGAGGGGAGAGAAGTTTTGGAGCCGTGTTAGGAAGAAAGTTTCATCAGGGCTAAGAGATGGATTGCATATTGAGAATGATGGAATGAATAAGTTTTCCAATAACTCCATAATTCTTAGCTGATAGCTTTGGAGAGTTTGGGGGGATGTTTTGTTTGTGTGTGTGTATGTGTGTGTGTATGCACGCGCTAGGGATCAAACCCAGGAACTTGCACATTCTCTGGAAGCACTCTACCACTGAACTACCAGCCCCAGTTGCTCTTTTTAAAATGAGGTTATTCAGTCAGGCGCAGTGGTGCAAGCCTGTAATCCCAGCAGCTGGGAGGCTGAGACAGGAGGATCACAAGTTCAAAGCCAGCCTCAGCAATGGCGAGGCTTTTGCTAAGCAACTCAGTGAGACCCTGTCTCTACATAAAACACAAAATAGGGCTGGGGATGTGGCCCAGTGGTTGAGTACCCCTGAGTTCAATCCCCAGTACCAAAAAATTTAAAAAGTAAAATGAGGTTATTCCATCATTCCATTTATTTGTTCAACAGATATTTTTGTAACAGTCACGTTTAGGTGTCACCAGTTCAACAAAGTGTCCTTCTCTGGAAACTGCTCCACTCACAGAGGCAGCCCCCACAGCTCGTGCCTGTATTTCAGAGCTTCCCCCCACCCTCCAAAGCCCCCATTACTGGCCGTCACCTGACTGGAGCTGTGCTCAGTGTGTTCTCTGTCCCAGGAATTTAGAATGTTTGGCTGAGGGACACCGAGACTAGAAGCTGAGCTCCATGGTGGAGCTGTGATGATAAGGTCGGGGACACCATTGAGGTCCCTATGTTTGCCCTGTTGCTTCAGTGACTTCTGGCCACAGATGATTGGTTCAGAAGCAGGTTCCTGGATCAAGCTGGGCCAATTGGATCTTTGGATTGGAATAAAAAATATATATTAAAAAAAATAAATATGTATATGGTACATTATCACTTGCTTTTTTCTTTTTTTCTTTTTTCTGTGGTACTGGGGACTAAACCCAGGGGTGCTCAATCATGGAACTACAACCCTACTCCTTTTTAAAAATTTTTTTAAATTTTGAGACAAGGTCTAAGTCCTGAAACTGGCCTTCAACTTGTGATCCTCCTGCCTCAACCTCCCAAATAGCTGGGATTACAGGCCTTGGCCACCATGCCCAACTATCACGTGCATCTTTAAAAGGCAAAATGGAAATATATAAATAAAGTTATATTCTTACATATGTACATATATACATACATACATTTATATATACATACACACACACATATACAGTCATGTACTACTTAATGTTTCAGTCAATGACAAACCACAAACACAGCAGTGGCCCCCTAAGATTATATTGCCTAGTGATGTTGTAACTATCTTAATTTGTGTTAAGTACACTCTGTGATGCTTACACAACCATGAAATCACCTAATGATGCATTTCTGAGAAGCTGTCTCTGTCATTAAGGGCTACACAACTATATATATCCCTTGAGCAATATACACGAAATTGATGACATTAATGGTCTGTTGAGAGGGGAAATGGGTGACTGGAGGACATTAGTGGGAGGCAGCCTTCCCAGTGGTGCTTGTTTTTTGCTGTTTGTTTGCTTTTATACTGAGGATTGAACCCAGGGGTCCATGAATTTAGGTGGAGAGTATCTCACAGCAGAGGAGGGAGCCAACCAACAGCTTGTGAAAGATCTTGAAAGGCCAGGATGGTTTCTGTGCAATGATGGGAACAGAAGCCTGAATTCCTGGGGTAGCTGAGTGAAGAGGAAATGAAGAAGAGAGTAACTAGAGGAGAGGGTTCCATTAAGAATGGTGGATAAAAAGGAAATAATGGAGGGGCTGGGATTGCAGCTCAGTGGTAGAGTTCTCGCCTCGCATGCGTGAGGCTCTGGGTTCAATCCTTAGCACCACATAAAAATAAAGATATTGTGCCCATCTACAACCAAAAAAATATTTTAAAAAATTTTTTTAAAAAGGAAATAATGGAGAGGTTGTGGTAGCTAGAGAAAGCTTAGGGTCAAGGTAGAGTGAATTAGGCATGAGGGGATTTGAACTTATTTATATACTTCTGGAAAGGAGCCAGTGAAGGGAGAGTGAAGTTCTGATAAAAAGAGAGAAAGTGGGGGGAGGGATTGATGGAGGAAGCATCCTAAGGAGTTCAGGAAGCCACAAAGAATGGGGCTGTCCACAGTGAGGCACTGCCGTGTTTGAGGAGAGCTAGATGAGCCTGGAGGGTGGCTCAGCGGTAGAGAGCTTTGCTGCACGTACAAGGCCCTGGGTCTGATCCCCCAGCACCACGCACACACACAAAAATTGGTGGGAGGGAAAGAGAGAGAGAAACTAGAGGGAAAGAAGAAAGGATAGGAGAAGGCATGGAAGCATGTGTGTGTAGAGGGCTCAGAGGGGAAGCAGAATCCAAGTTGGTTGGCCCGTGTTTTCTCCACTAAGTCATCTGCTGAAAGGAAGTCCCAGCCGTCCACAGAGCTCCGTGGACTTGGTCAGGTGAAGGTTTGTCCTCGGAGAGAGCCCCAAACAAGGACAGACAAAAGGGCTGCCCAGTGTTGAGGGCCCAGCTGAGATTAGGACCCACTTGGATATGCCAGTACCCTGTGGACACGCCTCATACTTTCTATCACTTTCCACACAGCCCACAGACACTGGGTGGCCAATATGTAGTATTATTTGCTTGGGACGGGCTCTCTCTTTTTTAAGAGTCAATTTAGGGTTTTTGTGTGTGTGTGTTTGTTTTTGATATTGTGGTAAAAATGTAGTTTGTTAGGGCTGCCATAATAAAATACCACAGACTGAGTGGCTTACACAACAGAAATTCATTTTCTCACGAATCTGGAAAGTGTAAGATCAAGGTGATCAAGGTGTCAATATCAACAGGTTTGTTTCTTCTCCTTCTCCTCCTTCTTCTTCACAGGTCTTACTAAGTTGCGGAAGCTGTTCTGAAGCTTGCGATCCTCCTGTCTCAGCCTCCTGAATTGCTGCCATTGGAATCATTTGTCACTGGGCTTGGAAAGCTTGTTTCTTCTAAGGTCTCTATCTTTGGTTTACAGGCACAATCTTGTTGTGTATGCACCTGTGTTGTGACAAGCCACTCTGCACAGGCATGTCTGGTTCTCTCCCTGTCTCTCGGTGTCCACCTTTTTCCTTTTTGTAAGGACACCAGTCATATTGGATCATGGTTCACCCTGATGCCATTTAAGTTAATTACCTCAGTCAAGGCCCTATCTCTGAATAGTCACATTTCGAGAAGGGTTAGGGTTTCAACATATGACTTTGAGGGGGACACCATTCCACCTATAACATACATATAAACATAAATTCACCATCTTAACCATTTTGAAGTATGCAGTTCATTGGATTTTTTTGGTTTTATATGTCTTTATTATGGCTCACGTGTCTTGCTTGCTCTCTTGCTTTCTCTAACACGAAGAAAATAAGTTGTCTGAGGCTCATTCCTACCACATACTAGCAATCAGCATTCCTGTAAAAAGGTTCCTTTTAGTGAGGGGTAGTATTTATAGACCACAAATGAGAGACTAGTAGTGATCATTACTACTGGGGTGTCATTTCAATGGACATTGCTATGAAGTATTTTTGAAAACAAAGTTTATACTAATATTTCCAATTCAAATTTAATCTCTCAATTTTTTAAACTTTCTGATTTTATACTTATATCACTTTTCTCTTACATTGAAAATATTAGTTCATAATAACATTAAGACAATTACCTCTTTGCTCTATTATATGATGTATGTAAAATAGTTCTGAGTAATAATGCCAATATTACTATTTACAGTAAGATTTTAATACAATTTAAAATTTCTTGCCAGATGTGGTGGTGCAAGCTTGTAATCACAGAGATTGGGAACACTAGGGCAGGAGGATCGCAAGTTCAGGGCCAGTCTCAGCAACTTAGGGAGACCTTGTCGCAAAATAAAAAATAAAAAGGGTTGAGGATGTAGCTCAGCGATAGAGCACTTCAGGGCTCAATTCCCAGTACCAAAAGCAAAAAGAGAAACTTCGGAAAGAAGGAGAAAAGGGCTGGGATTGTAGCTCAGCGGTAGAGCGCTTGCCTTGCATGCGTGAGGCCCTGAGTTCGATCCTCAGCACCACATACAAAGCAATAAAATAAAGACATTGTGTCCATCAACAACTAAAAAAAATATTTAAAAAAAAAAAAAAAAAAAAAAGAAAGAAGGAGAAAAGAAAAGATTCCTGTGGCCGGGGCTGGGGCTCAGTGGTAGAGCACTTGCTTGGCATGTGTGAGGTACTGGTTTCAATTCCCAGCACTGCATAAAAATAAATAAAAGTATTGTGTCCGTCTATAACTGAAAAAAAAAAATACATTTAAAAAAAAAGAAAAGAAAATATTCCTTTGTACTAAGAATGTAGACTGAAGAAAATATCATAATGTAAGATCACTTGGAATATTTTTCCTCTCTTGTTATGACACTAACTTGATAAGCACTTAGGCTCATTCATGCCTGTTGTGTTTAAAACGGTGTATCAAGTGTCTGCATACTGCTGTGGAAAGCCATGGGATTTTATTTAGTTTTATTTTGAACACACAAAGCAGTCACATTGCAAAACTGAAAAATAAAACTCAGTGATTTCAGAGAAGTGTATTCCAGCTGAGTCCCTTCCCCTTGTTCTCTTGTATGGATAATAGTTTTTCTTTCCACATTTTTTATTGGTGCATTATAGTTGTACATAACGTTGGGATTGGTTGTTACATATTCTTACATGCACACAATATAACAATAAAATTTGGCCAATATCATCCCCCAGCACTTCCCACCTTCTAGTCCTTTTCCTTTGATTTTCATGAGGTCCTGACCCGGGCCTCCTTCTTTTCCTTTTTCCTCTCTAGCTTCCACATATGAGAGAAAACACACCCTCAACCTTCTGGGTTTGTCTTACTTAGCTTTACATAATGGTCTCAAATTCCATCCATTTTCCTGCAAATTACATAATTTCATTTTTTAATGACTGAATAAAACTTGGTTGTGTGTATATACCACATTTATTAATCCATTTATCCATTAATGTATACCTAGGCTGATTTCATAGTCTGGCTATTGTGAATTGTGCTGCTATAAACATTGGTATGCATGTATCACCTTCATACCAAGGAATGGTATGGTTGGGTCATAATGGTGGCTCCATTCCTAGTCTTTTTTATTATTGTTGTTGTTGTTGTTGTTCTAATTAGTTATACATGACAGTGGAATGCACTTTGACATATTGTACACAAATGGAGCACAACTTCTCATTCTCTGGTTGTACGTGATGCAGTCATGCCAGTAGTGTAGTCATACATGCATATAGGGTAATAATGTCTCATTCTACCGTCCTTCCCATCCCCACAGCCCCACCCCTCCCCTCACGCCTCTCTCGATAATAGTTTTATTATATTAGTTTTTATATCTCCTTCTTGTATTTCTTTTTGCCAAATAAGTACATACAAACACACAGGGAAACATTTGCTTCCTCACACATTCATATTTCTTGAACAAAAATGAATATTTTATAGTTAGTGTTTGGATGGAATATTATTTTCCATCCTTTTACTTTCCAGCTATATGTGTATTTATATTTAAAAGGTATTTCTTGTAGTTGAGACTTCATTTTTCATCTAGTCTGATAATTTCTGTCTTTTTTATTCTAGTACTGAGGATTGAACCCAGGGCACCTTACTACCGAACCAGTTGTTTTCTATTTGTTTCATATGTTTCATGTTCTTTTTTCTTATTTACCTATCTTCTTTTGGATTGATAATTTATTTTTCTTTTATGATTACACTTCATTTATACTATTGACTTTTGGGGGAGATCTCTTGTTTATTCATTTATTTATTTTTTAGTGGTAGCTCTGGACTTTACCAATGTATATTTTTAATTTATCACTCCATCTTCAGTTGATATTATATCACTTCATATTTAATATAATAACTTAACTGTAATATAATAACTTAATTTTCCTACCCATCTTTTCAAATGTTAATTTTGTCGTAGTTTTTCCCTATATATGCTATAAACATCACAAATATTACCCTATTTTCTTTAACAGTGATCATATTTACAATGAATTTAGAAAAAAAGGACAAGCATATGAAGCTATGTTCAACATTATTTGTCATTAAGGAATTGCAAATTAAAACAGCAGTGAGGGCTGGGCACACAGCTCAGTGGTATGGCACTTGCCTAGCACGCACAAGGCTCTGAGTTCAATCCCCAGCACAGCCACCAAATCAAACAAACAAATAACAGTAACAATGAGGTACCACTACATACTTAGAATGGATAAAAATAAAAAATACCTATTAATACCAATTTCTGGTAAAGATGGGGAACAACAGGAATTCTCATTCACTGCTGATGGGAATATAAACTAATACAGACATTTTGGAAGACAGTGTAGTTTCTTACAAAGCTAAACTGTTGTGGTTTAGATATTAGGTGTTCCCCAAAGGCTTATGTATGAGACAATGCATGAAAGCTCAGAGGTGAGATGATTTGGACTATGAGAGCCCTAACCCAATCTGTGATAGGGATGAATTGAGTGGTAACTGAAGGCGGGCAGGGTGTGGCTGGAGGAGGTGGGTCATTGAGGTTGTGCCTTTGGGGTATATATTTTGTATCTGGCCAGTGGAATCTCTCTCTGCTTCCTGGTGTGCTGTCTTGAGATGCTTTACCACACTCTTCCGCCATGATGTTCTGCCTCACCTCAAGTCCTGAGGAATGGAGCCGCTGTGTATGGACTGAGGCCTCTGAAACCATGATCCTCTCTTCCTCCACTAATTGTTCTTGTCAGGTCTTCTGGTCACAGCAGCGAAAAAGTAACTAAAACAGAAATGCAATCTTAACATATGCTCCAGCAATCATGCGCTTAAGTATTTATTTACCCAACTGACATGAACATTTAAGTCCACACAAAAACCTACAAGTAATTGTTTATAGCTACTTTATTCATAATTTTTTAAACTGAAAGCAACCAATTTTTCCTTCAACAGGTGAATGGATAAACAAACTGATCCATTCATACATTAAATGTTTTTTTGTTTGTTTTCTTGTTTTTTGTTTTTTTGTTTTTTTTTTTTTTTGGTATCAGGGATTGAACTCAGAGGCACTCAACTACTGAGCCACATCCTCAGCCCTATTCTGTATTTTATTTAGAGACAGGAGCTCAATGAGTTGCTTAGTGCCTCACTGAGGCTGGCTTTGAACTTTCCATTCTCCTGCCTCAGCCTTCCAAGCTGGGATTACAGGTGTGTGCCGCATTAGCAATAAAAATAAACAAGCTATTAAATCACAAAAAGGCATAGATGAATCTTTATATTAGTGAGTGAAAGAAGCCAGTCAAAAAGGCTATATACTGCATAATTTCAATTATATGACATCTGGGAAAAGCAAAATTGTAATAACAGTAAAAAGATCAGTGGTTTATGAGGAGAGTTAAGAATAGGGAATGTGGGCTGGGATTGTAGCTCAGTGGTAAAGCGCTTGCCTTGCACGCATGAGGTACTGGGTTTGATTCTCAGCACCACATAAAAATAAATAAATGAAGATATTGTGTCCATCTATGACAAAAAATATTTAAAAAAAGAATAGGGAATATTTGGGGCTGGGATTATGGCTCGGGGGTATAGCACTTGCCTAGCATGTATGAGGTACTGGAGTCAATCCTCAGCACCACATAAAAATAAATAAACTAAAATAAAGATGTTGTGGACTAAACAACTAAAAAATGTTTTACAACTAAAATTTTTTTGAAAAAAGAATAGGGGATATTTTAGGGCAGTAAAGTTGTTCTATGTGATATTGTAATGGTGGATATATGATTTATCAAAGGCATTTATCAAAACCCATTGAATTTTTCAGCATAAAGAATAAACCTTAATTTGTACACATAAAAATTTTCCAGTGCTCCCTGGAGAAATTTAGTGCTGGAGGGGAAATATACCAAGTAATCCTGAAACATCTAATAGTGAAAGAAGGAAGTGGTTAAGAAAATACATGCGTATACACAAATACACACATACAATGAGGAGATATGACCAAGGGACCCAGAAGAGCCACCACGGCTGGAATGACTTGGACAGCAAAATAGATGAAATTGTATTGGATTATAATCCAAAGTATAAAGTAAATATCCATAAATACATAGTGATACAAATGAATGAATAAATAAATGAACAGGGACAAACCTCCTCTTCAGAATTCCAAATGATATGTAACTCCCTACCCTTTAAATGTGGGCATAGTGCCTTCTTTCCAAAGCATATAGTTTGGAAAAAAATAATAATTTTGTGAACTATCTCAACATGATCATTCATGATTATTGTCTGTATCCTCTTTATGATGTGTTGTGAACGGTACTTTTGACTTCTTTTTTCTCATCTTTTTTTCTGATCTTTTTCTCATAAACCCAATCTAATCTAACCCATTTGTTCATGAGACAAAACCATAATGAGAAACCTTCTACAGAAAATCTCACCAGTACCCCCTTCAAGACTTTCAAGGACATTAAAACCCAGGAAAGTCTGAGAAACTGTCACAGACAAAAAAACTTAAAGAGATATGATGACTAAATGTAATATAGTGTTCTGTATGGGATCCTGGAACTGAAGAAAGATATTTGGTAAAAACTAATGAATTCTGGGGGGCTGGGGTTGTGGCTCAGTGGTAGAGCGCTTGCCTCGCACATGTGAGGTACTGGGTTCAATCCTCAGCACCACATAAAAATAAACAAAGATATTGTGTCCATCTACAACTAAATAAATATTTTTTAAAAACGAATGAATTCTGAATGAAGTGTCAACTGTAGTAACTAATAATGTATCAGGGGCTTGTCCTAGTATGTGCAAGGCCCAGTGCTCAATCCCCAGCACCAAAAAAGGTAAAAAATAAATAAATAATGATAATGGCAACAATATAATAATAATATATTGAGATTTCTGGTTTTCAGTATGGCATGCAGAGAGTTTAAGGAGTTTGGAAGTCATCTCTCCCATTCACAGCGTAAGAAATAAGCTGAAAAACCCTGTAAGCTAACAACTTCTTTTCAATCCATCAGAGAACTGAGGTCACAGGGCAAAGCACTGCCAGAGGTAGACTGGCAGAGAATCAGAGCCTTTCAGAGAAGAGACCCAGGAGCAGAAACCTGGGCAGGAACCACCTGGGGTAGGAGAAACTAAATTGTTATTGGCCAATTTCAGGAGGCTCAGCGTGGGCAAGTCTGAGAGTTCCAAACCCCAAAGGGGCCTAGTCCCAGGGAACAGCCCACACTTCTGTGAGGCTTTTTATTTTGAGGGGGTGGTGGTAGTGTACTGAACTCAGGAACACTAGACCACTGAGCCACATCCCCATCCCCATTTTGTGTTTTTTTTTAGAGACAGGATCTCACTGAGTTGCTTAGCGCCTCACTTTTGTTGAAGCTGACTTCGAACTTGAGATCTTCCTGCCTCAGCCTCCCAAGCTGCTGGGATCACAGGTGCGCACCACCGCGCCCGGTTAAATTTCACTTCTACAAAATTTTCACAGTGAAAAATATAAGAGAAATCCTCTCATGCTTCCAGTAGGGGGCAGTGGAAAAGTAGCCATTTTGAAGTATGCCCAGATAATTCTGTTCTTCCTGAAGACACCTCCCTAAAGAGAAACCATTTAACCAAACCGTAACTGGGTAGAGGAAAATACCTCCAGCCCCTCTTCCTTCTGGCTCAGGTAAGAGGGTAATGGATATTGAGAAGCACTTTTAAAGGTCACGACCCAGAAGTACTGGCTCCCCAGAAGACTGAAAACTAATCATAGGACTCAGCATACTTCTCCTCCTCCAACTACCTAAGCCTCGGAACCAGACTTGGATGCTCAAATGATCAGACTGGGAATTTAAAATAACTATGATGATGAGAAGAATCTAATGAAAAAAGTAAACAACATGCAAGAGCACATGGGTGGGCTGGGGTCATGGCTCAGTGGTACAGTGCTTGGCTAGCATGTGCCAGGCACTGGGTTAGATCCCCAGCACCACATTAAAAAACTAAATAAAGGTATTGTGTTCATCTATAACTAAAAATAAAAAAAGAGCAGATGGGTAATGTAAGCATAGAAATGGAAATTCTAAAAATGAATAAAAAATGATAGAAATCAATACCGCTAATATCAATAATGCAGAGTAATTTTTATTTATTTTTTAAATTTTTTTTAGTTGTATATGGACACAAATATGTTTATTTTATTCATTTATTTTTTTTATGTGATTCTGAGAATCGAACCCAGTGCCCTCATGCATGCGAGGCAGGAGCTCAAACACTGAGCCACAATCCCAGCCCAATGCAGAGTAATTTTGATGGGCTTGTTAGTAGACTGGACATGACTAAGGAAAGAATCAGTGAGCTTGAAGATATGTTAACAGAAACTTCCAAAACTGAAATACAAAGAGAAAAAAAGAGGGAGGGGGGCACAGAATGGGAATAGAACATTCAAGAATTGTGAGACAATTACAAAAGGTACAGATATACAGAATGGGAATACCAGAAGAAAAAAAAGGAAGAGGAAAAATATTCAAAGCAATAATCCCAGAGTTCTGCAGCAAAAATACATCCTCAAAGTTCACAACAGAACCCTGTTCTCTATCACACCCTTTGTGAGCTGCTACTGCTTTTTTTTTTTTTGGTACTGGGGATTGAACTCAGGGGCACTTGACCACTGAGCCACATCCCCACCCCTATTTTGTGTTTTATGTAGAGACAGGGTCTCACTGACTTGCTTAGCGTCTCGCTGTTGCTGAGGCTGGCTTTGAACTCACAATTCTCCTGTCTCACCCTCCCAAAGTGCTGGGATTACAGGCGTGCACCACCACACCCAGCTCTTTGTGAGCTTCTTTCCTTCACCTGTCTCACTTCCCCTTTCTCAACAGGGTCTGTCTCCTGAGATCACTCCCTAAATAAAATATTGTGCTGATTAAAACAAATATCAAAGGATCACTTCTAGGGGAACCCAACCCAGTCTAACAAGGTATATTCCTTAAGATTTGTTATAAATAGAGGAAAATGGAAAAGAATCATCAAAACTACATGATTTTTTTTTTCAGTACTAGAAATGGAACCAAGTAGTGCTCTACCACTGAGCTACATCCCAGCTCTTTTTTTTTTTTTTTGGGGGGGGGGTACTAGAGGTTGAACTCAGGGGCACTTGACCACTGAGCCACATTCCCAGTCCTATTTTTTGTTTTATGTAGAGACAAGGTCTCACTGAGTTGCTTAGCACCTTGCTTTTGCTGAGGCTGGCTTTGAACTCATGATTCTCCTGTCTCAGCCTCCCTAAGTGCTGGGATTATAAGCTTGCGCCACTGCACCCGGCTCATCCCAGCTCTTTTCATTTTTTTATTTTGAGATGAGATCTCGCTAAATTGCCAAGGCTGATCCTCCTGCCTCAGCTTCCAAAGAAGTTGAGATCATAGGCATGTGCCATCATGCCCAGCTAAATATATAAAATATTTTCAAGCACGAACCTGGAGACAATATTTTATAAAATCTAAATGGCCAGTCATTGATGAATTTGGAGAGCAGGGAATGAAAGAGAAGAACCATTAAATATTTCTTAATTAGACAAGGTAGAGTTCTTTAAGTTGAGTGTTTGATATTTGTTTTAATCAGCTTTTTCACCACTGTGACTAAAAGATCTGACCAGGACAATTGTAGAGGAGGAAAAGCTTATTTGGAGGCTTATGGTTTCAGAGGTGTCAGTCCATAGACAGCCATTTTGTCAGGGCTCAAAGTAAGGCAGAACATCAGGGCAGAAGAGTGTGGCAGAGGGCAACAGCTCACATGAAGACAAGAAGCAGAGAGAGAGAAACTCCACTCTCCAGATATAAAATATATACCCCACAGCCATGCCCCAGTGAACCACTTACTCCAGCCACACCCCACCTGCCTCCAGGTACCACTCAGTTAATCCTATCATGAGTTAATTTACTGATTAGGGTAAGGCTATAATCCAATTTCTCCTCCAAACCTTCTTGCATTGTCTCACAAGTGAACTTTTGGGGGACACCACATCTAAACCATAACAATATTTTAGTGACCAGGCTCACTATGATGTAGCTGCTGTATAGGAAAGCTTGCAATGTAATTGTAGCCCCATGACCAATCAACCATATGCCATGTTTTTCTTACCTACAAAGTAGAGAAAATAAAACACTGTCCTTCCATGTAAATTAGACTATCAAGAGTATAAACTGCTTAGAGGTACTTAGAATTCAAGATACATTACTATGCTATTTTTTAAACAGCTAAGTGAAGTTTACTTTGTATTTCTATGTGGCATACATTCATGGTACTGTTTTAGAGATGACCTTAAATACTAGGTAAATATTAAATTTAAATCTATTTTTAAATTATAGACAAAGTGACTAAAACTTTGAGAAAAAAATTATTTTACTAAATTTAAAATCATCTAAATGTGAAAGAAGGAAAATAAAAAATGTATAAAAATTATAAAGCAATTTGTGTTTAAATTGTTGGAAGAGGTTTTCTCTCATCATGCACAAAACTGTACTCAAAGTGGATCAAGGACCTAGGAATTAGATCAGAGACATTGCATCTAATAGAGGAAAAAGTAGGCCCAGACCTTCATTACGTTGGATTAGGCCCTGGCTTCCTTAACAAGACTCCTAAAGTGAAGAAATAAAATCAAAAATCAATAAAAGGGAAGGATTCAAACTAAAAAGCCTCTTCGCAGGAAAAGAAACCATCAATGAGGTGAACAGAAAGCCCACATTCTGGGAGCAAGTTTTTGCCACACACAAATCAGATAAAACACTAATCTCCAGGATATATAAAGAACTCAAAAAACTTAACACCAAAAAAACCCACAAACAACCCAATCAATAAATGGGCTAAGGAGCTGAACAGACAGTTCTCAGAAGAAGAAATACAATCTATCAACAAATATGAAAAAATGTTCAACATCTCTAGCCATTAGAGAAATGCAAATCAAAACTAAGATTTCATCTCATGCCACTCAGAATGGCAGTTATCCAGAATACAAACAAGTGTTGGTGAGGATGTGGAGGAAAAGGCACACTCATACATTGCTGGTGGGACTGCAGATTGGTGCAACCAATCTGGAAAGCAGTATGGAGATTTCTTAGAAAATTCGGAATGGAACCACCATTTGACCCAGCCATCCCACTCCTCAGCCTATACCCAAAGGACTTAAAAACAGCATACTATAGTGACGTGGCCACTTCAATGTTTATAGCAGCTCAATTCACAATAGCTAAACTGTGGAACCAACCAACCTAGATGCCCTTCAATAGATGAATGGATAAGGAAACTGTGGTATATATACACAATGGAATATTACTCAGCATTAAAGGAGAATAAAACCATGGCATTTGCAGGTAAATGGATGGAGTTGGAGAACATCATGCTAAGCGAAATAAGCCAATCCCAAAAAATCAAAGGCCGAATGTTCTCTCTGATAAGTGGATGCTGATCCATAATGGGGGAGGGGGCATGGGAAGAATGGAGGAACTTTGGTCAAAGGGGAGGAAAAGGAGGGGATAGGACATGGGGACAGGAAAGATGGTGGAATGAGATGGACAACAATGCCCTAGGTACATGGATGACTGCACATACGGTGTAACTTGATATTGTGTACAACCAGAGAAATGAAAAGTTGTGCTCCATTTGTGTACAATGAATCAAAATGCATTCTGCTGTCATGTACACCCAATTAGAATAAATACATTTTTTAAAAAAGAAAATACTACATCGTTTTATATAAAGGACTTAAGCATCCACAGATTTGGGGATCCACGGAGGGTCCTGGAACCAATCCCCTGCAGATACTGAGGGACAGCTCTATTCATGGTTGTTCATGTCATTATTGCTTAGGCATAGCAACTGCCCCCATGGACCTAGCCACTGTAAAACATTTCCTAGCTCAGAGCTGTACTTTCATCTACAGCTTTAGTCATTAAATTGCACCCTCAAAATAAACAGCCCTACAAGGAAGGTACTAAATCCTATCAAGCTACATTTGAAGATAAAATGTACAAGTGACCTTCTTGCAAATACCTAAAGCTGGAGGAAGGTGGGCATAGCTTGCGTCGGGCCCATGGTGAGTGTAGGAGGTGTAACCTGTGCACAAGGTAGAAATAGCATCTTTGCTACAAGGACGAGCCTGAGAAAGATGAAATAACCTACTCAAGCTCACAGGGTAAGTGGTTGACCAGAGCTCTAATGGTCCCTCTAGTAAATTGCAAAGTCCCATCTACACCAACCATGTTTGAATCCACAGCCAAAGCTTTACTTGTGATAATGCCAAGGACCCATGAAACCAGATAGGTCTTTGCAGGCAAGATTCTCAAGAAAAAGATAAGATTTCTTCGAATTACTTTAGAAGGTATTTTGATGCTAATTCACAGCTATTTTCACCAACCAAGAGGATTTTCTCACTCTGAGTAAAATGGAAGATAATTAAATGCAATTTTCATTGTAACATCAAGTAGGAGGCCAAGAGAATAGTAGACCCACAGCTCTCCTGGAAACTTCCCAAGTACAGCTACCACCGCCACCTGGGCTTTCCCGGTACAATCTCATTTTCAAATTTTGTCTAGTTAGATTAGCTATGTTGATTTTTCATTTTGAAAATGCAGCCCCGAAGAAGAAAATGGAATTCAGGAAATATTTGCCAAGCGCCTAGTCAGTACCAGGCATTTTCCTAACTGCTGTGGATGCCACGTTGAACAGGACAGATCAGTGGCAAAGACAAAAATGTCAAGTCCCTGAGTCTCAGTCTCAGGTTCTGCCTCTCCTCTAATATCTAACAACTGCGCTTTCCCCACCATCTCATCATCCCCTCCACCAGTCAGCCTCTCTCACCTGGTAACTATAACTTCTCTTTCCCTCCTTGCTCTACTCCAATCCATTTTCCTAAATGACAGCCACAGTGGCCCCCTTTCAGTGGCTCCAAAGGCTCTCCAAGATCAACTCTCACCTTCTTAGCCCAGCTGTTTGCTCAGGCACCTGTGAACCTGTTCCTTTTTCATCCCCCTACCACCTCATTCTAATTCTAGAGGAATCTTGAAGTCCAAAAATCCTCAAAGCATCTTTCTTTCTCTAGCTTCACAGATCGCTGCCTGAACTTCCATCTTCTACATCCCTTCCCATCCCCAACCTTCCTTGAGTTGCAATACTAAAGTGTCATTGCCGGACTCCTTGTTTTCTTCTGGAAACTTCTGTGTGATGATGGAAACAGAATCCTGTTCTCCTTTGTACTCCTGAGCCTAGTGTGGTGTCAGGAGTACCAGAGGTGCTCAATTAATACTCGTGTTGGCTGCACATATTGGTGAATGGATGTAGTGAGGCTGTTAAGGCAATAGAGAGGAGGAAGCCAGGCTGAAATCTCAAGAGGAGGGGGCACTCCCCCAAAGTAGTTGTTCCTTGAAATGAGTTCTGAGGGGCCATCAGCTTTCAGCCAAGAAGAAGAATGGGAAGAAGGCCATGCTAAACAGAGTAGCAGTCGCAGGGGGATGCTGGCTTTGGTCAGCATGGAAGTGAGAATGGTGGGTTCCAGGGTGCTGAGCAGGAATAGTGTGGGAGGAGAAAGGCAGAAGCCGGATGTGTGGGTGGGGGAGTGGGGAGTGGTTGAAGGATGAATTCGCAATGTCTGCTGGAACATCCACATGGAGAAGTCCTGAAAGCAGATGATGTAATGGATCAGGGGTCAGGAGAGGGTGTGGAATAGAGACACAAGCTTGGGTAGAGGTTTATATGGCTATTGAGGGAATGGATTGGATTATCCAAAGATATGTACTTCACTAAGAAGAGAAGGAACAGGACTGAATTCTGAACTGTTCTGACATTCAAGGGACAAGTAGATGAAGGAAACGCCATAAACACTGAGCAGAAGTACCAAGTACCAAGAGAAAGAAGAAAAGGAATACGTGAGGCTAAAAAGCCAATGGAAGAGACCAGAAATGGTATCAAATGCTGCAGGTCAAAAAGTACCTATTGGGTTCTTTAGTGTCTGTGACAGACGAGAGATGACGATGGGAACCTCATCGTTTGGAAAACATCGTCATAAGACGCACACATTGTGCCCCCACTGGGGCTCTAAGGCCTGCCACCTTTAGAAGTCGACCTGTGGCAAATGTCGACCTTGGCTACCTGCCGAGCACAAGAGAAAGTATAACTGGAGTGCCGAGAGGCTAAAAGAGGCAACACCACCGGGACTGGTCTCATGAGGCACCTAAAAACTGCATACCGCAGATTCAGGCAGGGATTCTGTGAAGGAACAACTCCTAAACCCAAGAGGGCAGCTGTTGTAGCGTTCAGTTCATCTTGAGAGTTTTAGCAATTAACCACCCAATAAATGGTCTAGTTTTTAAAATTGAAAAATTTTTAAAAATTAAAAAAATAAATTGGGGTTGTGGCTCAGTGGTGGAGCGCTTGCCTAGCATGTGTGAGGCACTGGGTTCGATCCTCAGCACCACATGTAAACAACTAAAATAAAGGACCATTGACAACTAAAAAAAAAATTAATAAAAATGAAAAATAAGTATCTATTGGTATCATTTGGCACTTGTGTTAGATTCCTATTTCTGACATAACAAATTTAGTTCACCCTCTGACTCTCAAAGATTTACATCTGACCCATCTGCAAGATACTCACTTCCCAGGTCCCCAAAATTCTTAACTAATACAGCACCAACTAAAGTCCAAAATGTCATCTAAGCATTATCAGCTCAGAAATCAAAAATAACATCATGTATATTAAATATGAGAGAGGCTGTAGGTCTAGTCCATCCTGGGGCAAAGTTCCTTTCCATCTGTGGATGTTTGAAGCTAGAAAACAAGTTATCTGCATCCAAGATATGGAGACACAGGCATCAGATCATAGGTGCAGGCATTCCCACTGAAGATAGGGGAGAAAATGGAAGGAACTGAGGAATCACTGGTCACACACAATTTCAAAATCTACACAAGCGAACAACATTAAGTTTTCAAACTTGGGAATAATCCTCTGTAGTTCAAGGCTCCACTCTTGGGACTCAAAGCTCAGCCCTCTGAGTCACCTTTCCTTTTCCTTGAAATGTAGCTGGTGTTTGTAGCTGAGTAATTTTATTCCCCTATTTCTTACTAGTGAATTTCGGGGATCCACTAACCTTCGTACATTTCGTCCTCTCTCTCCTTCTCAGTCCAAGCTGGCAGTATTTCTGCTGGAATAATATTCTCAAAAATCCAGTGGGTCCTCTATCTATGTACAATGAATCAACTTTCACTGTTAACATGTAAGCCTAAATAAAAAAAAAATGAGGAAAATGTCAAAAATATTGTCATTATTTAAATATCACAAATTTAAAACATTAGAAAACTCACTGTCAAAAAAAAAAAAAAATCCAGTGGGGCTGGGCGCAGTGGCACATGCTTGTAATCCTAGTACTTTGGGAGGCTGAGACAGGAGAATCATGAGTTCAAAGCCAGCCTCAGCAACGGCGAGGCACTAAGCAACTTAGAGAAACCTTATTTCTAAATAAAAATATAAAAAGGGCTATGGATGTGGCTCAGTGGTGGAGCGCCCCTGAGTTCAATCCCTGGTACCAAAAAAAAAAAACCCCTCCCCCAAAAAAAAACAACCTAGTGGGTCTCCTGCATATGTCCTGTATATGTATTGAGTGAATATGGGGATTCACTCAATCGGGCAAGAGGCTTATTCACAGTTCCTTCTCTGATCTTGCGTCCACATTTAGTATTTACCAAAATGGATGAGAGGATTTACATATGAATCACATACTCTTCATTTTATTTTATTTTGATACTGGGGATTGAACCCAGGGGTGCTTAACCACTGAGCCACATCCATAGCCCTTTTTATATTTTTATTTAGAAACAAGGTTTCTCTAAGTTGCTTAGGGCTCCCTAAATTCCTGAGGCTGGCTTTGAACTTTCAAATCCTCCTGCGTCAGCCTCCTGAGCTGCTTGGATTCCAGGCGTGCACCACCATGCCTGGCTCACATATCCTCTAAAATGCCTTCTGTGGATGAAGTGCTCCAACTTTTTGATCTTTCTGAGGTACTAGCAAAAGGTTGTCCAGCCACACCTTTGGATTTTTCTTTAGAACATTTTCCTGACAATGGATTTCTCAATTTTAGCAACTTTTGCAATCTGGATAGGTTAAGAAATTACCAAACAACCCAAGTTCTCATTCCTCTTTGTTTAAAAATTCTTCCCTCATTTGATTTCTTTCATCTTGCATTTTCCTAGTAATAGTAAGAAGATCAGAAACCTCATCTAAATGGCCAATCTCATCACTTATAAATTCTGTTCTCTACATGAGTACAGAACACAGCTCTGCTCAGCTTTCTGCTGCCATATAACAAGGATTTCCTTACTTCCAATTTCCAGTAATATGGAATATCACCAGTTCTTTCCAAGCCCTCACTGATAATGTCTTTAACATCCACATTTCTACAGCAGCTTGTTCAGAATGACTGACTTGTTCTCTGAGGTGATACCCATTTTCTCCTTACTGCTCTCAGGTTCCTCACTGGCGATCATTACTATTTCTACTAAGGGTCTGCTTAAGGTAATCCAAGTTTTTTTTTTTTGTATTGAGGATTGAACTCAGGGGCACTTTACCACTGAGCCACATCCCCAGCCCTATTTTGTATTTTATTTAGAGACAGGGTCTCACTGAATTGCTTAGCACCTCGCCATTGCTGAGGCTGGCTTTGAACTTGCAATTCTACTGTCTCAGCCTCCCAAAGTGCTGAAATTACAGGCTTGTGCCACCGTGCCCGGCTCCAAGTTTTTTCTTTTATGCACGTCACAATTCTTCCAGCCTCTTCCCACGGTGTCCAATTCCACCGTTCATTTGTCACAGCAGAGCCTCTCTCTCAGGGATCAAAATCTGTATCAATTTGCTTTTACCACTGTGACAAATTATGCAAACATAGTGGCTTAAAACAAATTTATTATCTTAGATTAATTAATTAATTAATTAGTTAATTGTCATGCTGGGGATTGAACCCAGGTCCTTGTGCATGCTAGGCAAGCACTCTACCACTGAGCTACAGCCCAGCTGATTTATTATCTTATAATGCTGAAGGTCAGAAGTCTGAAATGAGTCTCAATGGGTTAAAATCAAGATGTCAGCAGGACTGCGTTCCTGCTAGAAGCTGTAAGAGAGAAGCCATTTCCTAGCCCTTTCCTCTCATATTCCCTGGCTTATGGCCCTGTTCCTCTGTCCTTGAAGCCAACAATTTCAGGCTGGGTCCTTCTCACACTTTCATCTCTCTGATTTTCCCTCTTTTGCTTCCTTCTTCCCCTTACAAGGACCCTTGTGATTTTATTGGGCCTGTCTGGATAGTTCAGTGTAATCTCACCCACACCAGATTATTAACATTAATACAATAGTGTTGACTAATCTATAAACCTTAATTCGAATTTTGTCACATTTTAATACCTAGCAACCTTAACCAATCTGCACCCTTAATTCCCCTTTGCTGTGGAACCCAACATATTTACAGGTTCCAGGGATTTGGATGTGAACAGTGGCACACACCTGTAATCCCAGTGACTCAAGAGGCTGAGGCAGGAGGATTGCAATTTCAAGGCCAACCTGGGCAACTTAGTGAGATAAAAAAAAAAATGAAAAGGACTAGGGATATGGCACAGTGGTAGAGCATACCTGGGTTCAGTCCTCAGTACTTACCCGCCACAAAGAGGCATTATCCTGCCTACCACAGTACATTAATTATGTATAATTCAGACAAACTCAGATTGAGGGACATTCAACAATATTCAACAACTGGGCAATACCCTTCAAAAGTGTTCAAATCAAATCAAACAAACAGAAAGAATGAATATTCTCCAGGCAGGGGAATATTACAGACAGAAAGACCCTAAGGAGACCTGACAGTTTGTCACAGTGTGTGATCCCAGACTGGATTCTGTTCCATTGGTGATGCCATTGACAAAATTTGAATTAAGGTTTCTAGATTGATTAGTCAACACTATTGGATCAATGTTAATATTCTGGTTTTGTCTATTACATCGTGGTTATGAATAATGTAATTTGGGGAAGCTGAGTAAAGTGTACTTAGAAATTCTTTGTACTATTTTCGCAACTTTTTTGGTAAATCTGAAATGATTTCAAAATGAAGTTTAAAAATTTGGGGCTGAGGTTGTGGCTCAGTGGCAGAGCGCTTGCCTCGCACATGTGAGGCACTGGGTTCGATCCTCAGCACCACATAAAAATAAATAAACAAAACAAACAAAATAACTAAAAAAAATTTTTTTAAAAATTTAAAGAAGAGGGGCTGGGTTTGTGGCGCAGTGGTAGCGTGCTCGCCTAGCACACGGGAGGCACTGGGTTCGATCCTCAGCACCACATAAAAATAAAATAAAGCTATTGTGTCCACCTACAACTAAAAAATAAATATTTTTTAAAAAAATTTAAAGAAGAGTATCCATAGATGACCTGGTAGAGTGGTTTCTTTGGTGTGGTGGGGTCAAAAGCCAGATTTCAGCAAGTTGAGAAAGAACAAGAGCGAAAATGATGGAGAGGAAGACACTTGTCTTAAATGTGACTGTGACTCAAAGCAACACAAGGACAGCAGCCAGGAGCTGAAGGAAGGCCACATGGAGGATTGTTTCTTAAGATGTAACTGGAGGGGCTGGGGCTGTAGCTCAGTGGCAGAGCACTTGCCCAGCATGTGTGAGACACTGGGTTTGATCCTTAGCACCGCATAAAAATAAATGAATGAAATAGAGGCATTCTACACAACTACAAAAAAATAATTGTAAAAAGATGTAACTGGACATTATCTCTTGAAAATCATCCATGTTCTAAAATCTCCAAAATTAAACTCTTCCTTCCCTTCACCGTGCTCAACCTTTTAGAAGCTAATCTAAAAGCAGCAGAGGAGCTCTTGGTGAATTTAAAGAGAAGACACAAAGTAATCAGGTTTTTGCATTTTAATACCAGTCCTCCTGCCAGAGAAGAAATAGGAGGATGATGTTACTGGACATCATGGATTCTTGTAACTCTCCAGAAAGAGGGATGACAGCCTAACCCAAGGCAACAGGAGTAGAGAGAGGAAAAGATCTGAGGCATTGAAAGCTTATTGTTCAGATCGAACATGGCAGATTAAACATGTATATTTCTATTCCCACCTCAAATTCCTCTAAGTTACATGGAAAAGTAAACTCATATATATAGGGGACAGGAGCTATTCATATTGCAGCTTAATAAACTGCAGTGTGAGGTAGACGTCTATTATCAGGTTGGTGAAAGTTTTTATGAATGGGGTTTTAATTATATATAGCACATGCTCTTTCTACGTGTATTGAAATTATCATGTGGTTTTTCTTTTTTCTTTTGTTTGTATGGGAAATTGCATTTTTTTTTCTTTTTTTTGGTGGTGCTAGGGATTGAACCCAGGGCCTTGTGCATGCAAGGCAAGTACTCTACCAATTGAGCTATATCCTCAGCCCTACATTGGTTTTTGAATGTTAAACTCACCTTGTATTGGGGCTGGGATTATGGCGCAGTGGTAGCGTGCTCGCCTAGCACGCATAAGGCACTGGGTTCGATCCTCAGCACCACATAAAAATAAAATATATTCTGTCACCTACAACTAAAAAATAAACATTTAAAAATAAATAAATAAATAAACTCACCTTGTATTCCT
>PVHX01015443.1:0-46711 GCA_004024805.1 Geosciurus inauris
TATTCTGTACCATTGGTCTACATGTCTATTTTGGTGCCAGTACCATGCTGTTTTTGTTACTATTGCTTTGTAGTAAAGTTTAAGGTCTGGTATTGTGATGCCTCCTGCTTCACTCTTCTTGCTCAGGATAGCTTTGGCTATTCTGGGTCTCTTATTTTTCCAAATGAATTTCATGATTGCCTTTTCTATTTCTATAAGATTGCCTTTGGGATTGCATTGACTCTGTATAGTGCTTTGGGTAGTATGACCATTTTAAAATATTGATTCTGCCTATCCAGGAACATGGGAGGTCTTTCCATCTTCTAAGATCTTCTTCAATTTCTTTCTTTACTGTCTTGTAATTTTCATTGTAGAGGTTTTTCACCACTCTTGTTAGATTGAGTCCCAAGTATTTTATTTTTTGGAGGCTATTGTGAATGGAATGGTTTTTCTAATTTCTCTTTCAGAGGATTCATTGCTGATGCATAGAAATGCTTTTTATGGATATTGATTTTATATCCTGCAATTTTACTGAATTCATTTATCAGTTCTAGAAGTTTTCTGGTGGAACTTTTTGGATCCTCTAAGTATAGAATCATGTCACCTGCAAATAATGATAGTTTGAGTTCTTCTTTTCCTATTCGTATCCCTTTAATTTCCTTCATCTGTCTGATTGCTCTGGCTAGAGTTTCAAGGACTATATTGAATAAGAGTGGTGAGAGAGGGCATCCCTGTCTTGTTCCAGTTTTTAGAGGGAATGCTTCCAATTTTTCTCCATTTAGGATGATGTTGGCCTTGGGCTTAGAATATGTTGCTTTAACAATGTTGAGGTATGTTCCTACTATCCCTAGTTTCTCTAGTGTTTTGAACATGAAGGGGTGCTGTATTTTGTCAAATGCTTTCTCTGCATCAATTGATAGAATCATGTGATTTTTAAGTCTATTGATGTGATGAATTACATGTATTGATTTCCGTATGCTAAACCAACTTTGCATCCCTGGAATGAACCCCACTTGATCGTGGTGCACTATTTTTTTAATATTCATTTTTATGCGATTTGCCAAAATTTTATTAAGAATTTTTGCATCTATATTCATCAGGGATATTGGTCTGAAATTTTCCTTTTTTGACATGTCTCTGTCTGGTTTTGGAATCAAGGTGATACTAGCCTCATGGAATGAGTTTGGAAGGGTTCCTTCCCTTTCTATTTTGTGGAATAATTTGAGGAGTATTGGGGTTAGTTTTTCTTTGTAGGTCTTGTAGAACTCGTCTGAGAATCCATCTGGTCCAGGGCTTTTCTTGGTTGGAAGGCTCTTGATGGCCTCTTCTATTTCCTTGTCTGTAATTGATGTGTTTAAGTCATGAATGTCCTCCTGGTTCAGTTTGGGTAGGTCATATGTGTCTAGGAATTTGTCGGTGTTTTCAGGGTTTTCTAATTTACTGGAATATAAGTTTTCAAAATAGTTTCTGATTATCCTCTGTATTTCAGCAGGGTCTGTCATGATGTTTCCTTTTTCATCACAAATTTTGGTAATTTGGGTTTTCTCTCTCCTTCTTTTTATTAGGGTGCCTAAGGGTTTGTCAATTTTGTTTATTTTTTTGAAGAACCACCTTTTTGTTTTATCAATTTTTTTGAATTGTTTCTTGTATGTTAATTTTGTTGATTTCAGCTCTGATTCTAATTATTTCCTGTATTCTACTTTTGGTGTGGCTTTATTCTTCTTTTTCTAGGGCTTTGAATTGTAGTGTCAAGTCATTGATTTGTTGACTTTTACATGTTTGAATATATGAGCTTAATGCAATGAACTTGCCTCTTAGCACTGCCTTCATAGTGTCCCAGAGATTTTGGTATGTTGTTTCAGAGTTCTCATTTATCTCCAAGAATTTTTTATTTCTTCCCTGATGTCTTCAGTTACCCATGCATTGTTCAATAGCAAATTATTGAGTTTCCAGGTGTTGTAGTGGCTTCTTTTTTTAAAACTGTCACTAATTTCTAGTTTCAATCCATTATGGTCACACAGAATGCAGGGTAGTATCTCTATTTTTTTTGTATTTGGTAAGACTTGTTTTGTTGCATAGCATGTGATCTATTTTTGAGAAGGATCCATGAGCTGCTGAGAAAAACATGTATTTGCTTGTTGATGGATGGAATATTCTATATATATATCCATTAAGTCTAGACCATTGATTGTTCTATTAAGCCTTGTAGATTCTTTGTTTAGTTTTTGTTTGGGAGATCTGTCCAGTGGTGAGAGAGTTGTGTTAAAGTTACCCAATACTATTGTGTTGGGATCTATTTGGTTCTTGAATTTGAGAATGGTTTCTTTGACGAACATGGCTGCCCCATTGTTTGGGGCCTAGATATTTAAAATTGTTATGCCTTGTTGATGTATGATCCCCCTGAGCACTATGAAATGACCTTCTTTATCCCTTTTCACTAACTTTGGTTTGAAGTCTACTTTATCTGAAATGAGGATGGAAACTCCTGCTTGTTTACGTAGTCCATGTGAGTGATAAATTTTTTTTCATCCTTTCACCTTCAATCTGTGAGTATTTCTTTCTATGAGATGAGTCTCTTTGAGGTATTTTTGGATATTTTTTTTAAATCCAATCTGCCCATCTGTGTCTTTTAATTGCTGAGTTTAGGCCATTGACATTCAATGTTATTATGGAAACATGCTTTGTATTTCCAGACATTTTGGTTTATTCTTAGTTTTTAACTTGACTAGGCTTCTCCTTTGGCCTTTAATGTAGCTCCTCCCTCTGCAGATTTTCATTATTTTTTTTGATTTCCTCCTCATGGAATATTTTACCAAGAATGTTCTGTAGTCCCGGCTTTCTTGCTGTGAATTCTTTTAATTTTTGTTTATCTTGGAAGGTTTTTATTTCATCTTCAAACCTAAAACTTAATTTTGCTGGATATAAGATTCTTGGTTGGCGTCCGCTGTCTTTTAGCACTTGGTATATGCTTTGCCATGATCTTCTTGCTCTCAGGGTCTGGGTTGAAAGTCTGCAGTGATCCTAATTGGCTTCCCCCTATATGTAATGTGATTCCTTTCTCTTGTGGCTTTTTAGATTCTCTCCTTATTCTGAATGTTAGCCATTTTCATTATAATGTGCCTTGGTGTATGTCTGCTGTGATTTTGAACATTTGGTGTCCTGTACGCCTCTTGAATTTGATTATCCAATTCATTCTTCATATTTGGAAAGTTTTCTGATATTATTTCATTGAATAGGTTGCTCATTCCTTTGGTTTGGAGTTCTATGCCTTCTTCTATCCCAATAATTCTCAAGTTTGGTCTTTTAATGTTGTCCCAAAGCTCTTGGATGTTGTGTTCATGGCTTCTTACCATCTTCACTGTGTGGTCAACTCTATTCTCCAGGTTAAATATTTTGTCTTCAGTATCTGAGGTTCTGTCTTCCAAGTGGTCTAATCTGTTGGTGATGCTTTCTATTGAGTTTTTCATTTGGTTTATTGTTTCTTTCATTTCAAGGATTTCTGTTTGGTTCCTTTTCAGAATCTCTATCTCCTTATTGAAGTGATCTTTTACTTCCAGTATTTGCCTATGTATCTCTTTATAGAAATGATCTTTTGCTGACTAGGCTTGCTCTCTTATATCATTCTTTAAGTCACCGAACATTTTAATTATGTTCATCCTGAATTCCTGTTCTGTCATTCCTCCTGCTGTACAGACCATGGATTCTAATAGTGTAATATCTTGGTTTGTTTGAGTCACTTTCCTCCCTTGTTTTCTCATGATGTTTGTGTGTCTTTCCTTCTATCTCTGCTGATCCAAGTTGTTACATTTTTTATTCCTATATGGGTATAGTTTCCCTGCAGGGTTTCTTTACCTCTCCTTTAAAGGGGAGATCAATATTGATTGATCTCAATACAAGCAATATATAATTTCAAACCAAGTAGCTCCCAATAGCTCCCAAATACATTTACAGTTTAGTCATTATATACAATTATGTGTTCCTTTATAATATATTATGTAACCAATAAATTTGCACAAGGGTCTATAGTATCTTTTGGTGGGCTAGGGAAACTTGAGGGTGGGGTGTAGGACAGAATGTTGGGTTAGTAGGAAGTGAGGATGTGGTTATTAAATCTTAGAGTGCATAAGAAAGGAATCCAAGAAGAGTTGGCTGTTACTCGAAAGAGCGACATAGAGTTGGGGAAGACCAGTAAAGAGGAAGAAAAGAATATGGCGAGGGGAGATGATAGCAAAACAAATAAAACATATGCACTTGGAATTTATAAGACTATATAATACCACTCTAGAATACAGTTTAGAAATCCCAATCTACCATATCCCACTGTATAGCAGATATTTGATGTCACAACTGTTGGGGATTAGAGGGTAGGAGAAGAGTGAGAGAGAAAAGAGGGAAGGAAAAAGAAAGAAGGGAAAGAAGAAGAGAGCAGAGAAATAAAAAAAAGATTAAATAATAGAACTATTAGTAGAAAAAGATAAAGGATAGAATTAAAAATAATCATAAAAAATGTAAAAAGTCTCAATGTAAATAAACAGGTATGGTTCCTTTCACCTCCAGTAGGTGGCATTGTCCTTTGTTTGCTGGACTTTCCCCGATGGTGTCCTAGGTGCTGGTCCCACAGCAGGGTGAAATTGAGCTGCTGGTGAAGTTGCTGTTCCACCGTATGCTGTGCCGTGGCCAAAGTTTGCTCCCAGGTGTTCACCTGTGCCCCCTGGTGTGTAGGAAGTTCCGCCATGTTAGAAGGCAGTCCACAAAGAACAATAGCCGGGAGTCTGCTCAGGAGTCGTCTGTCCACAGTAGCAACTGCTAGCGGACTCGCGGCTGGGTGGGCGCTGGGGCCAGGCACCCTGTGTGGAAGCAGGCCCGGCATGCCCGGGGCAAACTCTGGGCTGGAGCCCTGGGCCGGAACCCCCGCCACAATTGTGCTCCACCAGTCAGCGCTGAAGTCACACTGCCCGCAGCTACCACTGCCTCCCGGTGGTCCTGCGCACACATACACACGAGCAAGACTCTAGTGTGGGACGGTGAGCCGCAGAATGATGCCAAGAAGCTGGTTGGAAAATGGCACCTCCGCTACTTCCAGCCTCTGTTCCAGGGAGCCTGAGCCCTGGGCCGGGGCCCGGTTGCAACTGCGCTCCTCCAGTCGGCTCCAAAGTCACACTGCCTGTGGCTACCGTTGTCTCCCGGTGGCCCTGCACACACACACGCGAGCGAAACTCCTGCGGATGATGGTGAGCCACTGAATGATTCCAAGAAGCTGGCTGGAAAGCAGCACCTCCACCACTTCCAGCCTTGGTCCCGGGAAGCCTAGCACAGAGTAGACTGTCTAGGCCACCATCTTGGAACTTCCCCCCGGCATTCATTTTTAATGCATATTTATAGGCTTAAAGATAATGACTAATTTAATGATTGAATTTTAAGACATGCTACATAAACATAGGGAAGTAAATTTGATATAAATAGGAAGTTATTTTAAAATTTCCCAAATATTCAAATAGGACACATACCCAAAATGTATGTAGAATTTCTACAAATCAACATAATAAAGTCCAAATATTTGAATAAATAGTTCACAAAAGATAATATGCAAATGACAAATAAGCATAGAAAACATTCTCAGCATCTTTTGAAATCAGGAAAATAAAATTATAGCCATAATATAATAACAGTTTGCACTCATCCCAACAGCTGAAATTTGAAGACTGGTGACACCAACTATTGGGCGAGGATACAGAAAACTAATTGACACTAACTTCTAAGTGTCAACTTATGTCTATACTTGGCCTGAGCAAGCACATTACTAAATATTTACCTTAGAGAGCTTTATCATTTTCTTTACCTCCCCATCTGGATCTTGGCCTAAAGATAAACTATGATTTACATCTCCTATCTTAAACTCACAAAATTTCCGCAATGTTTTTTTCTTATGCACATGATACGCTTTTATTCCTGTATCCCTTTCACAATAAAATCTTCCAAGGACTTGTCTATATTCATTGTTTCCATCTGTGTTGTTGCTTTTGCTTGAACAATCTCTGACCATTGCTTGCCACCACCACTTGCCTAACACTATTGTTGTCAAGATCACCAACAACCTCTGCAGTATTAAATACTATAGTCAACCCTCAGTGTTCATTTTAGCAGATTTATCAGCATCCCTTCATTAGTTTAACACTAACTCTTTCTTGAAATAATTTTTTTCTCTTGTGGGATGCCATTCTTCCTGGGTTCTCTTGTTTTGTTTCTTCTGTCTGGTACTGTTCACATTTATATCTCCAGTGCATCAAATAGTGACCACAATGATGTAGGTACTTGATAAGTATATTTTAAATAAATTAATAAATGAATAATTGTGTTTTAAAAGCCCCTCTTGCTCTACTCTATGGTCATTTTATTTGAATAGTAAGATTAACTTTTAAAACAAGTAAAAAATATATTTCAATCATTGAAACCTGGTAACATACTTTATAGTTCAGCATATTACCTGTTTTTTGAAAAGCATTACATATGCAGTTAAAAACAATGTGTGTTCTAACAGTTACTGGAAGTAATATTGTATAAGTTTCAATCAAGTTCATATTGTTATTTCAACATCATACACCTTTCTTTACTGATTTTATTGTCAAGTTGTTTGTGCTAACATATTCAACTGTATAGATTTATTTATCTTTTGATTTTATCTGTTTTTGCTTCATGTATGTTCACATTCAGTTATTAGATCAAACTTATTTAGGAAGTTCAGGTCCCTTTGATGAATTGATCCTTTGCTCATATTAATGTCTCTTTGTATCCCTAGTAATAATTCTCACTCAGGATTCTAGTTTATCTCATGTAAATGTAAGTTCTATAACTTTCCTTTGGTGAGTTTTTTATGACATATATTTTTTATTCTTGTATATGTAATTGACTTTATCTATTTAAAGTAAATAGATCTGTGTTTTTAGGTGGTCTAAGAATTATAAAGTCATACTTTACCATAGTCTGCACAAAGCTAATATTATAAAATGAATGTCAAATGCAAGACTTATGCAACAGGTCCTGCTTTGGCCTTACTCTCTTACATATATGCACATATATCTACCTACATTACAATGTTATATTTTAAGCTGTTAAGATATTTTAAGAAATAAAGAACAAAAATGGTCTTTCATGTATTTTTCTATTTTTTGTAGTCTTTTTTATGTTCTTCATTTATTTTGCAGATCTGAAATTATATTTTGTGTTGTTTTCCTTCAGCCTCAAAAACTTTTTCAACATTTTTTAATTTAGTTCAAGCCACCTGAGGAGAGGTCCTCTTGTTTAGCAGAATATATCTTAATTATTTTCTTCATTTTTAGAAATTACTTGCACTAGATATGTGATTCTAGTTTGATAAATACATGTACATACATGTATGTATGTACATAGTTTCTGTCAACATATTAAGTATATCATATTTTTTTCTTTTCTTCATGCTGTCTGATGAGATTTATCCAGAGTTATTATTAAGTTTACCTTTTATATAAAATGTCAAATTTTTCTTCAGCTATTTTTAAGAATTTCTTCACATATGACTTTCTGCAGCTTTACTATAAAGTGACCAGATACTGAGTTGTGTTTATAATGTTTAAAGTTCTATGGATTTCTTAGATTTGAAATTTTTATGTTTTATTAATATTTCTTCATATAGCATTTAAAAAAATTTCCACTCTCTTTTCCTTTGAATATGCAATTGCATAGATGTTTGTTCAAATTTTTTTCTCAATTTTGTTTTATTGTGTTATAGTATATAACTTCCCTTCAAGTATCATGTATTTGCTCTCTCTCTTACTTTAATATTTTCTTCAATCCTGCAAATTTTCCAATTCAGATATTATATTTCTTGTCCTAGAATTTCTATTTTTTATTTTCCATATATCTGCTGACATTATTGACCTGTTTGATTATGATGGCCATATTTTACATTAATTCCTTGAAAATGTCATAATAGCTACTTTAGAGTTCTTGCTTTTTAATCTAACATCTATGTTGTTTAAGGGTTTGTTTCTGTGTCCTACTTCTTCTCTTGACTTTAGGTTAGATTATCCCAGAATTTTTTCTCATCTTTACTCATAGTTCTTGTTCATTAATTTTAAATAATTTTTGGATGATTAATTTTAATGACACTGAAGAATTTATATTCTAGATGATGATTAAATAACTTGCTGAAGAACTTGAAATTTTAAAACTTTCTTTGTATTCTTTCTTCCTTTCTTTCCTTTTTACCATCCTTCCTTCATTGCCTCCTTCTTTCTAATTTTGGTGCTGGGGATCCAACCCAGGGCCTTGAGTATATTAAACATGTGCTCTACCACTGAGTTGTACCCCAAGTTTTTGTGGCTTATTAGATCAGATCTGTATTTATTTTACCTTTATTCCAGAGTGAATGCCTTAGACCTGGAGAAAGGTATGGCCATTCTTGGTCTCAGCAAAAACCCCAATGTTTATACAACAGAAAATATGTACCAATTTCTGTCTGTCTTGGGCTGAACAGCAATGTTATTTTCTTTGGGGGTTCTTGAAGTCCCCCCCATAAAGGCACACTTTCTGGGAATTTTCCATAGAGATTGTGGGGCTTCCACAATGTGTCCCTCTATTATAAATTTATCAGCAGTCTGGCAGCCCTATACTTAGTCTCTTGAACCTATGAAGTCTTCATATTTTTTCTGAAATTTTAGCTACTCCATGCAATTCAGATTTATAGATGTCCTCATGTGAAAATCTATATAAACATCAATTTAATCTAATACATTTCTTTTAAGAGTTAAATTCCTACCAATTTCTCATTGTGATTATTCTATAATGTCTTTTAAACTTTGTACAGATGTTACACATGTTATATACAGAGGTAAGTCTGGTAAAAGCTACCTGGCTATTATAAGTCCCTCTTTTCTTTTTATGATAATGATTTGTAATATCTATAGTGTCATTAAATTTATTGACATATGCTAAAATTTAAAGATTAAATCTATAAACAACTGCTTATTATACATTATAGGTATTTTTAAAATAAGGTGTTGGCAGCAAAAGAAGTGATCAAGAATGTGAAGAGACAGCATACAGAATGGGAAAAAATCTTTGCCACCTGCACCTCAGATAGAGCATTAATCTCCAGGATAAGTAAAGAACTCAAAAAACTTAACACTGAAAAAAAACCCCAAAAGCAAAAAATAACCCAATCAATAAATGGGCAGAGGAATTAAACATACATCACAGAAGAAATATAAACAGTCAACAAACATGAAAAAATGTTCAACATCTCTAGCAATTAGAGAAATGCAAATTAAAACTACACTAAGATTCCATCTCATTCCAGTCAGAATGGCAATTATCAAGAATACAGGTAGTAATAAATGTTAACAAGGATGTGGGGAAAGTTTCACTCATACACTGTTGGTGGGACTGTAAAATTGGTCCAACCATTCTGGAAAGCAGTATGGAGATTCCTCAGAAAATTTGGAAATGAACCACCTTTTGACCCAGTTATCACACTCCTCAGTATATACCCAAAGGACTTAAAATCAGCATACTATAGTGACACTCACTTCAATGTTTATAGCAGCTCAATTCACAATAGCTTAGCTATGAAACCAAGCTAAGCTAGGTAGCTAGGTGTCCTTCAACAGATAAATTGATAAAGAAAATGCAATATATACATATATATATATAATGTATATGAATATTAGCCATAAAGAAGAATAAAATTATGGCATTTATTAGTAAGTTGATGTAACTGGAGAATATCATGCATAGTGTGATAAGCCAATCCCCCAAAACCAAAGGCTGAATGTTCTCTCTGGTATGTGGATGCTAACATACAATGTGGAGAGAGGACTAAAAGTTCATTGGATTAGACAAAGGGAATTGGGGGATGGGAATAGGAAAGACAGTAGAATGAATTGGACATAACTTTCTTAGATTCATATATGAATACACAACCAGTGTAACTCCTCATCATGTATAACCACAACAATGGTAAGTAATGCTTCATTTATGTATAATATGTCAAAATATACTCTACTGTTGTGTGTATCTAAAAAGAACAAATAAAAAAAAATTTTAAAGATGCTGATCTGTATTGACATATTTTATATTACACTAAATAAGCTATGCTATTAAAATAAATAAAATTTTAGTTAAGTAAAATTTATTCTATTAGCCGGGTGCAGTGGCTCACGCCTGTAATCCCAGCACTTTGGGAGGCTGAGACAGGAGAATCACGAATTCAAAGCCAGTCTCAGCAATGGCTAGGCGCTAAGCAACTCAGTGTAACCCCGTCTCTACATAAAACACAAAATAGGGCTGGGGATGTGGCTCAGTGGTCGAGTACCCCTGAGTTCAATCCCTGGCACAAAAAAAAAAATAAAAATAAAAAAATCTATTATACAAATACTTTGGTCAGACAAAGTCACTATTAGGAGGAACTACTGATTTATAATTGGGTTGATATCTATTTAAAACATTCATTTGTAAAAAAAAAAAGTATTACTTTTATCATATATAATTATTTAAATACATTCATCAGTTACCACATGACATAGATTTTGAGAGCTCAAAATGTGAACTAAATGTCTCTGAGTACATAGACTAAGCAAAATAAAACCAAATGAGGGTAAGGAAGTCTGTTCCTAAAAGTATATAGTTGCAAAAGTGAAGTGCTCAGATTTTCAGAAACCTTTAAGAAATGAGAGATTCAAAATTCAAATCTCAAAATTTTCAAGTAGGTGAGATTTCTTAGCAAGAACTCTATTTTATTAGTGGGGGTGAGTAACATGAAGTGTTGTTCATCCCCAGGGCTGCAAATGCCCCAATGTAAGCCTTACTGATCCCAAAGGAAGAATTTGGAGGACTCAGTGAAGAGATTTTGGACATTTTATTTTTTACTCATTCTTCTGCAGTGGCAGCCCAGGCTACAGTGAGGGCCACACCATGCCCACAAGCAGGGGAATATATAGAAGAGGTTGCATGTCCACTGGGCAGGTGGATTTCCTCAAATGTTTTATGAGGACATTCCTTTACAACCAGGGTCACTGTACTTCCATCCTCTCCTAAAGACTGGAGAAAAGGGAAGTGGCCAGCTTCCTCTCTCTCTTTCCTTTGTTATCACATTCTTTAGAGATCTTCTTAATTCACTGCAAGTTTTCCTAAACTTAGTATTTATCTCAACAGATGGGTTTTCAAAATTATGTTTAAGTTTTATATTTTATTTTTCCTTTGAATTCTTTAGAGTTTTAGAAAAGTTATTTTAATTTTCTGAAAATTCCAGGTTTTTCATTTCAATACTACTTGATCTTTATTTCTGGGATTCATGAATTCCTTTCAGGTCTCCAACTGCTGGGTGGAGTCAATTCACAGATTATATTTGCAGGCCCTTCAAAATCCTTCCTTCCTTCCTTCCTTCCTTCCTTCCTTCCTTCCTTCCTTCCTTCCTTCCTTCCTTCCTCCCTCCCTCCCTCCCTCCATCTCTCCCTTGTTCCTTCCTTTTCTTTCATCTGAATGAATTGCTATAAATTCCCAAGCTCATTGACAAGAGCAACTATATTCTATTATTTTTGTTACTTTATGAAAAGAAGTTGATACAGAACTTCCCCTCCACAGTTTGTAGCTAAATGGGAATAGTGAATGAGTTGTTTTAATCTTGCACATCATGTCTATAACACTGCACTATTATACCAATAATCACCTCCAGCAGAGCTTGGAAATGTGAGAACCTCACAGCAAGCAATATTTACCCTATACTGCTGGGAAGTTCATGTTTTACCCAAAGCTTCTAAGGCACCCCAAGTTGCAGGTGTAAAATGGAACTCTTTTATCATTTCTTTTCCTCTGGGTTGTCTACTTTGCCATTTTGACAGCCAAAAGTCCCACAAAGGATATAAAGGACAGAATTTCAAGGATTTCAGAGTGAATATGCTCCCCTCTTTCTCTACACAGCTTTTATTGTGCATCTGGAGCTTTGAATATTTTATTCTGTAAACCTCTGGCGCACATTATTTTCTGAGCTGTACCCTACCACATGCTGTTAGTCTATACTAAGGAGGAAGGAAAGAGTCCTGACTCCTTGTATCATGTTAACATTTATTTCTCAAATGTTCCTATGTTTGGGATAAGCAGCTAAAGTTCATTACTGTAATGTTTCTAGATTCCATATGCATTTAGTTTTTAAGTAAAATAACTAGAATTAAAATAACCCCCCCAAAATATTGGGGGTGTTTATAGGATCTGAGTAAAGAGTTGAATTGGCAATGATTTCTTGAAGAAAATAGAGTTTGTGTGAATTATTTTTGTATAGTGAAAACTATGTCTCTTAATGTATGTCAAAACCAATTCCTATTCTTTCCAAACTAATACATTAGCTATGCAACCCATTATGTTAGCAATTTGAAAGCAGCTCACAATAGATAAGGAGATGGAAATGGGTGGATAATCTCATCCAGAGGAGAAATCCACAAGGTAACTCTTCTAATTTCACATCATAGTCACGGAAAAGACACAACAGGAGAATCATAATCATATCACTGCCCCTTTACTTTGGTCTGTACTTTATATAAACCTCAGCAAATTGATTTTTCCACCATCAGCACAAGGTTTCAAACAGATAACTTTATGGTGTGGGTTTTATTAATGTTCACCTTAAAATAAGAATTAAATAGGAGTTGACTAAAATTGGAATTATGCACAGCAGTGTTCTTAGGAAGCAAATGGAGACTTTTATCTTTGTATCTTAGTCAACTACAAAAAAAAAAAGAAGAGAGTGAGCTTTGACTTTGACTACAGTAGTTATATTGAAAACTTAAGTATTTATGACTCTTTTATAGTCTAAAAAAAAATTTGTTGTTTATCTCTGAAAGCAGGTATTGCTATATTGATATATATTGATTGATATGTATTGTATTGATATGAATGATAGTTATTAATATTTATCATGCTGAACATTAAAACTAATATTTAAAATATTTTTATTTAAAATGAATAATAAATTCATTAGAATAGCAAAATATATTTTTAAATGAAATAATCCCTATTTTCAAAATAAAAAAATAATTAGTGATAAGATGATTTCTAAAATATTTGTTCAGAAAAGTCTTATGGTGTTATGGTCTGAATATCTGTGTTCCCCTTTAGTTCATATGTTGAAGCCTAATAGTATTCTTAAGTGGGGGCTTTGCAAAGTGATTAGGTCATGAAGCAGAGCTCTCATGAATAGGATCAGTGCCCTTATAAATGAAACCCTAGAGAGACCCTTCGCCTCTTCCACTATATGAAAATACAGCCAGAAACATCATTTGGGAGAAACAAAATCACATCAGATGCTGAATCTTTGGACTTCCCAGCCTCCAGAACTGTTAAAAAAATGTTTATAAACCCTCCAGTTTATACTGCTTTTTTAAAAATATTTTTTAGTTGTAGATGGACACAATATCTTTATTTTATTTATTTATTTTTACATGGTGCTGAGAATCGAACCCAGTGCCTCACGCATGCGAGGCAAGTGCTCTACGGCTGAGCCACAATTCTAGCCCCTATAGTGCTTTGTTATAGCAGCTCAAATAGACCAATGCACACATGGATTTTCTTGCCTGTCTCTGAATTCAACCTGTGGCAATGTTATTTTGGTTGGAGAACAGAAAGAAAATCTGGTCTTACAAAGATACTAATTTTAAAAAGGGAAGATTTTTCAGATATTTGGGGATATTCTTCTTTGATTCTATCCAAAATGCAACAAGTGGTAATTTTAAAATGTCAATTTCTACATGACATATTAAATAATGTCACTGAACTGTTACCTTAAAGCATATCTTGCATATTGACTGCATCATTTACCAGTGCATTATTTTGTTATATTATACATTGGCCATTTTGAAATATTTGTTCACAGGGTTGTGGCCATCTTCCAAATGTTGCTACATTTCATTATTAAAAAAAATTCAGTTCTATTTATATCACTTCCGATCTCCTCAGAAAATGCTTTAATTGTTGGGGAGCGATTATGCTCATGGTAGTGGGTATACATTTTACTAGATTCAATTTTTGCTTGAAATTAGCAGTGGCATACCTATAATTTTGTTCATATTTTGCTCAATTTTGAGAAAATGTATGCCAAAACTTAAGTCTAAATAAACATAATTTGTTTATCATCCATTGTATCTAGTAGTAACAGTGTTCCATGACAAAAAAGTCCTTGCCATGGCTCAACCAAACACATAAATACAGAAATGTCATACAATTTCACTGTGAGAGACAGTCATGATACCTTGTTTTAAAGCAGAACTGCTTTTATGTTGTTTATATTTCATTGTACACACACAAAAAAACATGTACTTAAATATTGAGAGTTAATAAAAATCAATATATTTACTGTTTAAACAAGGGCATTCTTAGTTGATGTCTACAGTTGTTGCTTTTTTTCCCCACTGTAAGTGCATGATATTGAAGAATGCAGTGGCCACTAGTACAGTTTTGAGTCAATGCTTTTTTTTTTTGCTAAGATCCCACAAGTTTTAATCTTCCATCATAATTTTAATGCCAGCACATGGAAAACACAAATAGTATCTTAGTATTGTTATGATAATAATCCTTTCCTACCTCTTAAAAAAATTCCCGGGGAATCCTTAGAAGTCTTGAGCTCTACTGGGTACTTCTGGATTATAGCAAGAAAATAAAAATGAACAACTCAACAAAATATCATTAAAAGTTTTTAGAATTACAGGGATATATATAAGGCATGCAGTTTGGATTTCCTATCATTTTTCCCTATAAAGAAACCAGTTCTACCCAGTTCTGCAAATAGGAACTGGATCAGCTTCCTGGACAGACTAAGTCCTTTCTGAAATATTTCTTCATGAATCTTCCTCAGTAAGAATGATTCTTTTTTTTTTTTTAAGATTATTTTTCACAATACCTTTATTTTGTTTATTTATTTTTATGTGGTGTTGGGGATCAAACCCAGGGCCTCACATGTGCTAACCAAGTGCTTTACTACTGAGATACAGTCCCAGCCCAAGAATAATTCTTAACTGTAAAACTAAACTTGGTTAACCTGTATTAAAAAAGGAAAATGGCAACTTTTCCCATTGTGAGCTTTCTGGAGTAATGTTCTAGTTCCTAAATATCCTGTAATTCTAAATACAAAGAGCTTAACCAGCATTCACATGATTTTTAAAAAAAAAATTTAAATTTTTTTTCATATTTAATTTATTTATTTGTTCTATTTAGGCTTACATGATAACAGAGTACAATTTGATTCATTGTACATAAAGGATAACATATCATTTCTCTAGTTGTAAGTTGTATAGAATCACAACATATATGCAGTCATACATAAAGTTAGGGCTATGATGACCATCATATTCCACCACCCTCCCTCCTTACAACACTGTGAACAGAGTTCCTCCATTTTTCTCATGTCCTTCCCCCCATTATGGATCAGCATCCACTTATCAATGAGTACATTTGACATTTGGTTTTCTGAGATTGGCTTACTTCACTAAGCATGATATTCTCCAACTCCATTCATTTACCTGCAAATGCCATAAATTTATTCTCTCTTATTACTGAGTAATATTCCATTGGGCATATATACCACAGTTTCTTTATCCATTCATCTATCGAAGGGCATCTAGGTTGGTTCCATAGTTTAGCTATTGTGAATTGGGCTGCTATAAACATTGAAGTGGCTGTGTCAGTGTAGCATGCTGTTTTAAGTCTTCTGGGCATAGACCAAGGAGTGGTATAGCTGGGTCAAATGGTGGCTCCATTCCAAACTTTCTAAGGAATCTCCATACTGTTTTCCAGATTGGTTGCACCTATTTGCAGTTCCACAAGCAATGTATGAGCGTGCCTTTTTCCCCACAATCTCACCAACACTTATTGTTGTTTGTATTCTTGATCATTGTCATTCTGACTGGCATGAGATGAAATTTTAGGGTAGTTTTGATTTGCATTTCTCTGATTGCAAGAGATGTTGAACATTTTTTCATATGTCTGTTGATGGATTGTATATCTTCTGTGAAGTTTCTGTTCAGCTCCTTGGCTCATTTATTGATTGGGTTATTTGTGTTTTTTGGTGTTAAATGTTTTGGGTTCTTTAAATATCCTAGAGATTAGTGCTCTATCAGATGTGTGTGTAGCAAAGATTTGTTCGCAGAATGTTGGCTCTCTGTTCACTTCATTGATTATTTCTTTTGCCAAGAAGAAGCTTTTTAGTTTGAATCCATCCCATTTGTTGATTCTTGATTTTACTTCTTGTGCTATAGGAGTCTTGTTAAGGAAGTATGGTCCTAATCCAACATGATGAAGATTTGGGCCTATTTTTTCTTCTATTAGGTGTTGAGCCTTTGGTCTGATTCCCAGGTCCTTGATCCACTTTGAGTTGAGTTTTGTGCATGGTGAGAGATAAGGGTTTAGTTTCACTTTGCAGCATATGGATTTCCAGTTTTCCCAGCACCATTTGTTGAAGAGGCATCTTTTCTCCAGTGTCCGTGTTTGGCTCCTTTATCTAGTATAAGGTAACTGTATGTATGTGGGTTCGTCTTTGTGTCTTCTATTCTATACCATTGGTCTACATATCTATGTTGATGCCAGTACCATGCCATTTTTGTTACTATAGCTTTGTAGTATAATCTGAAGTCAGGTATTGTGATGCCTCCTGCTTCACTCTTCTTGCTAAGGATTGCTTTGGCTATTCTGGGTCTCTTATTCTTCCAAATGAATTTCATAATTGCCTTTTCTATTTCTATAAGAAATGATGTTGGGATTTTAATTGGGATTGCATTGAATCTATATAGTGCTTTGGCTAGTATGGCCATTTTGATAATATTGATTCTGCCTATCCAGGAACATGGGAGATTATTCCATCTTCTAAAGTCTTCTTCAATTTCTTTCTTCAGTGTCTTCTAGTTTGCATTGTAGAGGTCTTTCACCTCTTTTGTTAAATTGATTCCCAAGTTTTATTTTTTTGAGACTATTGTGAATGGGATAGTTTTCATAATTTCTCTTTCAGAGGGTTTATCACTGATGTGTAGAAATGCAATTGGTTTATGGGTGTTGATTTTATATCCTGCTAGTTTGCCGAAATCATTTATTAATTCCAGAAGTTTTCTGGTAGAATTTTTTGGATCCTCTAAGTATAGAATCATGCCATCTGCAAATAATGATAGTTTGAGTTCTTTTCTGATTTGTATCCCTTTAATTTCTTTCGTCTAATTGCTCTGGCTAGTGTTTCAAGGACTATGTTGAATAGCAGTGGTGAGAGAGGGCATCCCTGTCTCATTCCCATTTTCAGAGGGAATGATTCCAATATTTCTCCATGTAGGATGATGTTGGCCTTGGGTTTAGCATAGATAGCTTTTACAAAGTTGAGGTATGTTCCTACTATCCCACGTTTTTCTAGTGTTTTGAATATCAATGGGTGCTCTATTTTGTCAAATGCTTTCTCTGCACTGATTGATAAAATCATATGACTCTTCTTTAAGTCTATTGATGTGATGGATTATTGATTTCTGTATGTTGAACCAACCTTGCATCCCTGGGATGAACCCCACTTGATCATGGTGCACTATTTTTTTGATATGTTTTTGTATGCAATTTGCCAGAATTATATTGAGAATTTTTGTATCTATGTTCATCAGCGATATTGGTCTGAAGTTTTCTTTCTTTGATGTGTCTCTGTCTGATTTTGGAATCAGGGTTATACTTGCTTCATAGAATGAGTTTGGAAGGGTTCCCTCCTTTTCTATTTTATGAAATAGTTTGAGGAGAATTGGTATTAGCTCTTCTTTGAAGGTCTTGTAGAACTCAGCTGAAAATGCATCTGGACCTGGGCTTTTCTTAGTTGGAAGGCTCTTGATGGCATCTATTCACATGATTTTAAAAAGGCAATGACTAAGACAATGACCAAAAATAGGTAATGACCAACAAAAAGAAAAACAAAAATACCTCACTTACTTATTTTATTATAAGAACAATTTTAACCTGGGCCAGTGTACTCAGGAAAATTGACTTACATCTAATACTAGCATAATAAGAATATCCTGTTTATTCTCAAAGGTGTACCTTTGTGCATGATTATGTAGTCGCTTTACCTAAAGGAGACATCTAAAGTTATTTCACACATGCCCAAGTCTAATGTTTGCCATAGCATGAGGAGTAAATTCAACAGAAGTTATCATAGGAGAGTTGAAATAATCTCAAACAATACTAGAAGTATAGTTTCTGAAATTAATAGCACACAAACATGTATTTTTAAATATTAAATAGTTCTCTTAAAAAATCAAAACTGGCAAATTTTCCAATAAGAAGAACCTGAAAAATCAATCAGAGAAATTTGGGGGAAGTGGGAATGATATAGTAGATGCATAGCTCGGATCTGTAGAGAATATTGGTCTACTATTTCTAAAATTGAGCTGCAAAACAAACTGCCTTAATATTCAGTGGCTTACAATAAACAGGTACTTCTTTCTCTTGCTGAGAGTTTTGTGGGTAAGCAGGGTTACCTCTGCTCCAATCTGTAAACTGTCTGGGCTCATTCATGGGATTAACATTTGAGTAAAGGTGGGTTTCTCATTCTTCTTTGACCAGTGTTACCTGGGAAGTGTTCTTTACATGATTCTAAGAATCAAGTCAAATCAAGCAAGTTCAATTTAATCTTCTCTTCATACTATACCTGCTAAACTGTATTGACCCATGTAAATCACAGGGCCAAACCTTAGCTTTCTGGGAAAGGTAATTATATGTCACCCACAATGAGTTGGTACTGTAAAATTTCATGAAAAAACCTGATAAGTGTTTTCTATACATGGGGATGCAGAATCTAGAATTCTCCTTAACCTCAAAATAAAGGAGGAGAATTGAACAGTATTTGTATACAGCTATCTCATGTGAATTGAGGTTTGCAAACTGAAAGAACATTGCAGCAAGGGCTGGGGAAAAGCGTTCCCAGCCTTTGTTGTGGGTTGAAATGCATCCCCCTCACCCCATAAAACAATGTTGAAGTCCTAATCCCAGGTACCAGTAAATATGACCTTAATTATAAATAGAGTCTTTGCAGATACAAATTAAGATGACATTATTAGGTGAGACCTTATCCATTATGATTGGTATCCTTTTTAAAAATAGAAAATACCAGGTGGAGAGAGATACGGAGGAGAGAATACACTGCAACAACAGAGAGGGAGATTGAAGTGCTGCTGGGGCAATTTTGGGAACACCAAGGATTATGTAAACCATCAGAAGCTAGGAAGAGGCAAGGATTCTCCCTTAAGAGGTTTAGAGCGAACATAGCCCTGACAACATGTTGATTTGGCACTTCTTTTTTGAGACAAAAGAATTTCTGTTGTCACAGCAGCTTGGAAGGCTGATGCAGGAGAATTGTGAGTTCAAATCCAGCCTCAGCAAAAGCAACTCAGTGAGATCCTGTCTCTAAATAAAATACAAAATAGGACTGGGATGTGCCTCACTGGTCAAGTGCCCCTGAGTTCAATTCCCAGTACCTATCCACCCCTGAAAATTTCTCTTGTTTGAAGCCACCCAGTTAGTGGTACTTTGTTATAGCAGCTCTAGGAAGCTATATGCAAACTGCAATAACCAATTGCTTTAACAAATCCTGATGAGGAGGTCAATGTATTGCACCACCAATATAGTGTCTTTGTGGTATTGCTTAGACAAAATAAATAAACAAAAAGTCTAGAAACACAAGAAACTTGTGGCAAATGAGAGACAAGCAGCAATGGGTTAAGGTGCCTAGCATAAGTAAAGGACCTTGAATCAACATGGCTCCTCAAATCAAAGACTCTCCTAGACCCTGAATGCCTCAGGGTAATGATAACTGAAGTGACTGGAATTTGTTGAAGTTAAAATGATAAGTGCACTTGGTAATTGTGATATAGCCTAACTCTAGTGAAGTCTGGTAATCGTTAAAAGTACCCCCCAAAAGATGTTGAAGTCCTAATCCCAGGTACCAGTAAATATGACCTTAATTATAAAGTCTTTATGTATGAATAAAATGTATGAATGGAATCTTTGTAAACTCTAATTTCTTCTTCTATCTCTTAGTAGTTGCCAAAGTTCCAACTATGGATAGCTAAAATTTCTTCCTGTGGATCTTTTTAGAGAATTTTTTTGACAAATTTTATTTTTCATAATTCTTTGTTTTTATTTATCTTGGTAAAGGGATAACTTTTATATTTATATTATCCTTACTGGTTTTCATATGAAATCATTAAGAACTTTATCTTTAATTTTTAGTTCTAGAATTTATTTTACTTTTTTTTATACTCATGATGCTTTTTGAAACTACTTTGTAAATATAGGTTAAGGGATAGTACAACTGAGTAATTTCTCTTTCAGATAATAAGATGCAGAGAATTATTTCCCTAGTAGACCTCTTTTAGAATTGATATCCTGAATCAAGGCAGGAAACAATGAGAAAAGTGAACCCATAAAGGTAAGATTCATTTAGATTTCTAATCAAGAGCCAGTGGTATTTCATAGATAATGTTAGCATTTAAATTAACATAATACTGAATGAGAATTACTTAAATGGCATTTTAAATCTTCTTTTTATCCCTGTCCTCAGCATATTCTAATAGTACTCATAATTGAAATGTAAAATTTGAGAGAAAGGGAAGTGGCAAATATGTGGTGCTTAGAAATGGCATATTATTTTTTTTTCCTAAAAATCATTTGTCATTCAGAAATGACTTAAAGACAGTTCTTTTTGTAGAGACACTTTTCCCTTTAAATTCAATATTCTGATTTGGTGGGATAATGACATATGATTGACAAAAGATTTTCATTGCACTAATGAATTTTATTCTTACCAAATCATCTGGAAGAGTGATGATAATATTCCTCTTTTTGTGGGTAAAATCAAGGTGAAAATAGTCTAGGTCATCTATTTACTTTTTGGTGATGGGGATTGAAACTAGAGGTGTTTTAGCACTGTATTCTCTAGATGAAGAGAATCAACAGAAAGTATGATTATAAAAAGAGAATCTATTAGATTGGCTTACAAAACCAGAAGCTAGATAGTCCACAATGGCCATCTGCCATCTGGAGACCTGTAAGAACCAGTAGCTACCTAGTCCCAGAAGCTGAAGCCCCAGCACAAGAGGGATCAATGTTGCTACCACAGTGGAGAGGGAAGGCTTCTGGAAACTCCCTGGAGAATCACCGGCAGAGTCCGCTTTGCATGAGTGAAGGAAAGAGAATCATGTCCTCAGGCGATTGGAACAGCAATCAAGAAACCATCTGAGGAGCTTGCATCTACTGGTGCTTCCTTGTTCTTCCAAATTTATTCCATCCAAGACATGATCCTATTGGACAGTGCTGCCCATGCTTAGGCAGGCTCTCCACTTCATTTGCCTATCCCACATGCCAATCATTCCTAGAACCACCCTCATAAGCACACTCAGAAGCCTCTTAATCTTTGACATCTCAATGTAGTCAAATTGACAATTCCAATTAACCATTACAACCACTGTGCTACATCCCCCACTTTATTATTTGAGACAGTATCTCACTAAGTTGCTTAAAATCTCACTAATTGCTGAGGTTGTCCTTGGATTTATGGTTCTTCTCCTTCAGCCTTTGGAGTCACTGGAGTTATAGGCATGTGCTACCACACTAAGTCACAAATAGTCTTGGTTATTTTCCAGGATCACATAGGTAGCTTGTGGCAGGATGGGATTGGACTTCATTTGTTATACAGAAAAGATAGATGCTTCTAAAATAATGACTAACTGTCATTACCATTTTCTTACCATCAAATTGAGAAGATATAAACCATGAACAATTCTCTTCTAAATGGAATAGCATCACAAATTCTTCTTGAATCATTTCCTTTACCTTAGAACTACCAAAGTTACAGTCAATAATTGTAAGAAATATACAATGTCTATTTCTAATATTCTTGTCCCATTTTGTTTGTTTTGATTTGTTTTGTTTTTGCAGTATTGTGATTGAACCCAGGGACTTGAGCATGATAGGCAAGCAGTTTACCACTGAGTTATGTTGTACCTTTTTCTTTATGTTTTAAAATTTATTTTATAATTTTTATTTACTTGTCAGTTATACATGACAACAGAATGCTTTTTGATTCATTGTACACAAATGGAGCAAAAGTTTTTACATCTCCGGTTGTACACAAAGCAGGGTCACACCATTCACGCAATCCTACACATACCTAGGGTAATGATGCCCATCTCCTTCCATCATCATTCATATCTCCATGCCCTCTCCCCCTACTTACCTCCGTTTTGGCTAATCAAATGTTCCTCTACTCATCCCATGCCACCCCCTTTATGGATTGGCATCAACTTATCTGAGAAAACATTCTGCCTTTGGTTTTTTGGGATTGGCTTATTTTGCTTAGCATGATATTCTTGAAATCCATCCATTTACCTGCAAATTTCATAATTTTATTCTCTTTTAATGCTGAGTATTATTCCATTATGTATATATACCACTGTTTCTTTATCCAGTCATCTACTGAAGGGCTCTGGGTTGGTTCCACAGTTTGGCTATTGTGAATTGTACTGCTATAAACATTGATGTGGCTGTACCACTGTAGTATGCTCTTTTAAAGTCCTTTGGGTATAGAAAAAGGAGTGGGATAGCTGGGTCAAATGGTGGTTCCATTCCAAGTTTTCTAAGGAATCTTCATACTGCTCTCCAGATTGGCTGCATCAATTTGCAATCCTACCAGCAACATATGAGCGTGCCTTTTCCCCCACATCCTTACCAACATTTATTGTTGTTTGTATTCTTGATAACTGCCATTCTGACCAGAGTGAGATAAAATATTAGAGTAGTTTTGATTTGAATTTCTCTAATTACTAGAGATGTTGAACTTTTTTTTTTATATATTTGTTGATCAATTGTATTTCTTCTTCTGAGAAGTATCTGTTCAGCTCCTTAGCCCATTTATTGACTGAGTTGTGTGTATTTTTTAGTGTTAAGTTCTTTGAGTTCTTTATATATCCTGGTGATTAGTACTCTTTCTGATTTGCATGTGACAAAAATTTGCTCCCCAAATTTAGGCTCTCTCTTCACCTCATGATTGTTTCTTTTGCTGAGAAGATTTTTAGTTCCATCCCATTTATTGATTCTTGATTTTATTTCTTGCACTTTAGGAATTCTGTTAGGGAAGTGGGGCCTAATTTGTCATAAAGATTTGAACCCACTTTTTATTCTATTAGGTGCAAAGTCTCTGGTCTAATTCCTAGGTCCTTGATCCACTTGAGTTTTGTGCATGGTGAGAGATATGGATTTCCAGTTTTCCTAGCATCACTTGTTGAAGAGGTTACCTTTTCTCCAATGTATGTTTTTGGCACCTTTGTCTAGTATAAGATAACTATTTATGTGGTGTGTCTCTATGTCTTCTGTTCTATTCTTTTATTCTGACAATACCATGCTGTTTTTGTTACTATAGTTTTGTAGTATAGTTTAAAATCTGATATTATGATGCCTCCTGCTTCACTCTTCTTGCTAAGGATTGCTTTGGCTATTCTGGTCTCTTATTTTTCCAAATAAATTTCATGATTGCTTTTTCTGTTTTTATAAGGAATAACATTGGGATTTTAAATGGAATTTTAGCATTGTTTTCCTCCATTTTGTTACCTAAAAATTGGCTATAATATTGAACACCTGGACTAATATCATTAGTCTCTACCTGGTAAGTTTTTTGTGGTATAAGAAATGGTAAATTTTTTTCTCCCATAGTTTTTACTTAATTTTTTTTTTTTTAGTGTTGATGGATCTTTATTTTATTCATTTATTATTTATATGTGGTGCTGAGGATCAAACCCAGGGCCTCACACATGCTAGGCAAGTGCTCTACCACTGAGCTACAGTATTTTTTAAATATAAAACAATTTATTTGGTAAAGATACTTTCCTCAAAATTCCAACATAATTAAAAATAAAAACAATTTTAAACATTTCATATAATTTATACTAAAATATATAATGTATACTTACATATCCTTTGTTCATGTTTCAAATTGTCATTAAATTAGATTTCTAGAAGTGGGACTACTGACTTAAAGAATATCAAATTTTTTCTATGTTTAATGTTCTGAATATATCAAAGCACAAATTAGACAAATTAATGTGGTTCACTGTGGCATTTTCATATTTTATGTGTTATGGTTTAGATATAATATATTTTCCAAAACTCGTGGGCAGATACTGCAAGAATATTCAGAAATAAAATTGATAGATTGTGATATCTATAATCAAACCAGTAGATTAATCCATTGGTATGGATTAACTGGGTGGTAAGCATAGGCAGGTAGTGTGTGGTTGAATGAAGTAGGTCACTTGGGGCATGTCTTTAGAGTTTATATTTTGTCCTTGGTGAGTGGAGCACTCTCTTTCTCCCTGCTTACTGGCTTTTTGTTTCCTTCCACATGTTCCCCCATGATGTTCTGCCTCAGGCCCAGAGCTATGGAGTTGAGCAGCCATACACTGCACCTTCAAAACCAGAGACAAAATAAACCTCCTTCCTTAAATTTGCTCTTATCAGGTTCTTTGGTGACAGTGATGAAAAAGCTGACTAAAACACTGTGTATTGATCATATCCATCCAGCTGTATTCTACCATTTCCTCTCCAGGATTTCTTATTAATTCTCCAGTAATCCTTCTCACTTTCTAATTCTCTAGTAATCCATTTTATACTTTCACACTTTTTCTTTTTTCTTTCTATAAGTTTCTGATTCTGATGACTTCATTACTTTAAGAAATATACCTAGGAGTGCTATAACAGGATCATATGGAAGTTCCATTTTTAGTTTTTTGTAGAACCCCCATGCTGTTCTCTGTAGTGATTTTTCTAATTTACAGCCCCATCAATAGTGTATAAAGGTTCCTTTTTCTCTACATCATTACCAGCATGTTATTTTTTGGTTTTGTTTTTATAATAGCCACTCTAACTGGGAGGTGATGGTATCTCATCTGAGTTTTATTTGTATTTCCCTGACTGCTAACTATTTTATGCATTTTTAAAGTATATTCATTGCCATCTGTATATCTTCTTTTGAGAAGTTTCTGTTCAGATTATTTGTCTATTTTTATATTGGATTACTTTATTTTTTCTTGATAAATTTTTGAGTTTTTTATATATTATGGATATTAGCTCTCTGTCAGATGTATAGCTGGCATACATTTTCTTTCATACTTCAGGTTTTCCCTTTACTCTGTTGTTGTTTCTTTTGTGATTCAGAAATCATCATCATCATCATCATCCCAAGTTTGCTTTTGTTTCCTGTGCTTTTGAAATCCTTCCAGAAAGTCATTGCCTGTACCAATATCTTGAAGTTTTTCCCCCAATATATCCCTCTAGTATTTTCAGAGTTTCTGGCCTTATGTTAAGGTATTTGATCAACTTTAAGTTGACCTTTGTATAGGGAAAAAGACAGGGTTGTAAGCTTCAATCTTCTGTATGTGACTGTTTTAGTCAACTTTTTTCCTGCTGTGATAAAAAAGACCTGACAAGAACAATATTAGAGGCAGAAATGTTTTTTTGGCACTCTTAATTTTAGAGGTCTCAGTCCGCAGATGGCTGATTTCCATTGCTCTGGGCCCAAGGTAAGGCAAAATACCAGGATGGAAGGATATGGAAGAGAAAAGCAGCTCATTTAATGGCAATGAGAAAGCAAATAGAGAGCTCCACTCACCAGGGACAAAAGAAAAACCAAAGGCATGGCTCCAGTGACCTAAGTCTTCCAGCCACACCCTACCTCTTATAGATACCACCCAGTGAATCCATATCAGTGGATTAATCCACTGATTAGATCAAGACTCCTATAACTCAATCATTTCACTTCTGCATATTCTTGCATTGTCTAACACAGGAGCTTTGGGGGCATACCTCATATCTAAACCAAAATAGCAGAAAACCATTTTTTCCCAGCATCAGTTATTAAGGAGTCTTTACTTTTTCCAATACATGTTTTTGGCATCTTTGTCAAGAATCAGTTGGCTGAAGATGTGTGAGTTTGTTCCTGGGTTCTTTCTTGTGTTCCAGTTGTCCATGCACCTGTTTTTTATAACAATACCATGCTGTTTTTATTACTGTGGTTTTGCAATATGTCTTGAAACCTGTATTATGATGCCTCTAGCTTTGCTCTTTTTATTCAAGAATTCTTTGGTTATTTGGGGGTCTTTGTGCTTCCATATGGATTTTAGGATTTTTTTAATTTTTATTTTTGTGAAGAATGTCATTTTTTTTTTTTGATGGGGATTGAATTAAATCTCTGGAGGTGCTTTGGGTATTATGAATACTTTACCTGAATTCTTCCAATCCATAAACATAAAAGGTCTTTCCACATTTTAGTTTTTTCTTCACTTTTTTTCTTTATGTTTTGTAATTTCCATTGATTGTAGAGGTCTTTCTCTTCTTTAAATTTATTCCTAGATAATTAATTAATTACATTATGGATATTATGAATGGGAATACTTTCATTTATTTCTCAGGAAACTTATTACTCCTTCACAGAAAAACTACTAATTTTCTATGTTAGTTTGTACCCTGATTTGCTGATTTTTAAAAATCAGTTCTAGTAGTCTTTTGATGAAGTATATAGGTTTTTCCATGTGTGGGACCTTGTTATCTGCAAAAAAGAGATATTTTGACTTCTTTTAGTATTTGTATGTTTTTTGCTTATTTATCTTGCCTAATTGCTCTGGTTAAAAGTTTTAGTACTATATTGAACTACAGCAGTAGTAGTTCTTGCATCATTCCTGATAATGGAAGGTATATTTTATAGTTTTTCCACATTCAGTGTGGTGTTGGCTATTGGCTAATCAAAAATAACCTTTATTATGTTGAAGTATAATTTTTCTGTGATTTTTTCAAAACTTTTGTCATAACTGGATATTGGATTCTATCAAATGTTTTATCTGCACCTACTATGATGATCATGCAATTTTGCACCTTGGAATTACTTAAGTGATGTATAATATTTATTAATTTGCTTACATTGAATAATCCTTGCATTCCTGGAATGGATCTTTTGTAAACTTAATCTGGTGATCATAAATTTCCTCAGTTTTGCTTATCTTGTAAGTTCTTTAATTTCTTGTTCAATTCTGAAGGATAGCTTCACTGTTCCCCCCCACCTATTAATCTAACTTATTGACTTCTTTATTAGAGGTTCAGTGGTAGAGCACTTGCCTGTATTGTTTTCTAAGAATTTTGTGGATTTGACTTTTACATTTGGTCTATTTTATTTAGGTGTATTAATTTTGTTGTGGTTTGATGTATTGTATTATAGGTAACTAATTGGCTTATATTGTTTTTCAAAGATTCTATTTTTTGGTAATCTTTTACTTCATTGTTCAGTCTATAATTTATAATGGGACATTGAAGTCTCTAAACATCCTTGTTAAATTACTTATTTTATTCTTCATGTATGCCAGTTTTTGTTTTATGTAATTTTTTCCTTATGTGCATGTACATTTATAATTGCTTTATTCTCCTGATGATTTAATTCTTTTATCAGCTAAAAAATCTTTATTTATCTCTAATACCATTTTTATTTTAAAGTCTATTTTGTCTGATTTTAATGTAGCTAACACTATTTTCCCATGGTTCCTTTGCATGATGTCTTTTTCCATCTATTTATTTTATTTTTAAAATTTATTTTATTGTCAAGTGTGTCTTCTCTAGAAAATGTATGGTTAGACCTTTCATTTTAATACAATCCTTGCCTTATGTTTACAATGTCTAACCCACTCAATTAATGTTATGATTGATATATTTGGGTTTATTTCTAACAGTTTAGGTTTTCTATGTGTTTAATGTCTTTTTGTTCCTCTATTTTTCTTTATTGCTTTCTTTTATATTAACTGAATATATTCTACTAATGCATTTAAGTAATTAATGATTTTGTCCACATTTTAAGTTATATTTTAGTAAGTTCTTTAAGATTTTTTTATGTAAAATATAACTTATCTGAATCAAATTTAGATTTATAGTACATTTACATTAAATTTATATTTATACTGAATTCCAGTGATATGTAGAAAACTACTACTCTGTAGTTCTGTTCTTTTTCACATTATTGTATATTACAGTAGTATATGTTATATTTATTAATGTTACAAACTCATTAACACATTTTTGCATAATTATCACTTTACAATTTATAGCCATTTTTGAGCTCAATACATCTGTGCTTGCTTATACCTCCTTTTAGATGTTTTTGCAAATATGCAAATACACTACATTCTAATATGTAATAGGTCCAACACTACATTATATAAATATTATTTTTATTGTTGCTATATAAATTAGTTAAGAAAATAAAAGATATGCAATATGCATTTATGCTCTTTTTCAATTTTATAATTAGCTTAACTTGTTGCATTTTGTGTGTATTAGAATTGCCACCTTATATTTCTTTCTTTAGACTAAAGAATTCCTTTAAAGACTCTTATAAGGTGAGTCTTGTAGCAAAAAATTCTCCATTTTAATTTATTTTGGGATGTCTTTTTCATATTTACATTTGAATGCTTTTTTATTTTGGATATGAGACTTTGGGTAGGTAGTGTTTTTTTGTATTGTTTTCTTTCTTTCCTTTGGGCTATTTGAAAAGGTTACTCTCCTTTATGGCCTTCACTGTTTCTGCAGAGAGTAAAACATTAATCTAATTGTGATTTTATTGTAAGCAATGAATCATTTTAAAAAATTTCTGTTTTCCAAATTTTCTCCTTATTTTTTCATATTTAATTAATTTATTTGATCTATTTAGATTTACATGATATTAGAGTACAATTTGATTCATTGTACACAGATGGAAGATAACATTTCATTGCTCTGGTTGTAAGTGATATAGAATCACAACATACATGCAGTCATACATAAAGCTATGGCTATGATGACCATCATATTCCACCACCATTACTGTCCCCATGCCCCCTCCCCCCTTACAACCCTGTGAACAGAGTTCCTCCATTGTTCTCATGTCCTTCTCCATATTATGGATCAGCATTCACTTATCAATGAGTACATTTGACATTTGGTTTTCTGAGATTGGTTTACTTCACTTAGCACGATATTCTCTAACTCCATCCATTTACCTGCAAATGCCATAAATTTATTCTCTCTTATTACTGAGTAATTTCCATTGTGAATATATACCACAGTTTCTTTATCCATTCATCTATCGAAGGGCATCTAGGTTGGTTCCATAGTTTAGCTATTGTGAATTGGGCTGCTATAAACATTGAAGTGGCTGTGTCAGTGTAGCATGCTGTTTTAAGTCTTCTGGGCATAGACCAAGGAGTGGTATAGCTGGGTCAAATGGTGGCTCCATTACAAACTTTCTAAGGAATCTCCATACTGTTTTCCAGATTGGTTGCCTCAATTTGCAGTTCCACAAGCAATGTATGAGCGTGCCTTTTTCCCCACAATCTCACCAACACTTATTGTTGTTTGTATTCTTGAACATTGTCATTCTGACTGGCATGAGATGAAATTTTAGGGTAGTTTTGATTTGCATTTCTCTGATTGCAAGAGATGTTGAAGATTTTTTCATATGTCTGTTGATGGATTGTATATCTTCTTCTGTGAAGTTTCTGTTCATTTATTGATTGGGTTGTTTGGTTTTATGGTGTTGAGTTTTTTGAGTTCTTTAAATATCCTAGAGATTAGTGTGCTATCAGATGTGTGTGTAGCAAAGATTTGTTCGCAGAATGTCGGTTCTCTGTTCACTTCATTGATTATTTCTTTTGCCAAGAAGAAGCTTTTTAGTTTGAATCCATCCCATTTGTTGATTCTTGATTTTACTTCTTGTGCTATAGGAGTCTTGTTAAGGAAGTATGGTCCTAATCCGACATGATGAAGATTTGGGCCTATTTTTTCTTCTATTAGGCGTTGGGTCTCTGGTCTGATTCCCAGGTCCTTGATCCACTTTGAGTTTTGTGCATGGTGAGAGATAGGGGTTTAGTTTCATTTTGCTGCATATGGATTTCCAGTTTTCCCAGCACCATTTGTTGAAGAGGCTATCTTTTCTCCAGTGTCCGTGTTTGGCTTCTTTATCTAGTATAAGGTAACTATATGTAAGTGAGTTCATCTCTGTGTCTTCTATTCTATACCATTGGTCTACATTTCTATTTTGGTGCCAGTACCATGCTGTTTTTGTTACTATAGCTTTGTAGTATAATCTGAGGTTAGGTATTGTGATGCCTCCTGCTTCACTCTTCTTGCTAAGGATTGCTTTGGCTATTCTGGGTCTCTTATTCTTCCAAATGAATTTCATGATTGCCTTTTCTATTTCTATAAGAAATGACATTGGAATTTTAATTGGGATTGCATTGAATCTATATAGTGCTTTGGGCAGTATGGCCATTTTAACAATATTGATGATGCCTATCCAGGAGCATGGGAGATTTTTCCATCTTCTAAGGTCTTTTTCAATTTCCTTCCTCAGTGTCTTGTAGTTTGCATTGTAGAGTTCTTTCACCTCTTTTGTTAAATTGATTCCCAAGTATTTATTTTTTTCTGAGGCTATTGTGAATGGGATAGTTTTCATAATTTCTCTTTCAGAGGGTTTATCACTGATGTGTAGAAATGCAATTGGTTTATGGGTGTTGATTTTATATCCTGCTAGTTTGCCGAAATCATTTATTAATTCCAGAAGTTTTCTGGTAGAATTTTTTGGATCCTCTAAGTACAGAATCATGTCGTCTGCAAATAATGATAGTTTGAGTTCTTTTCTGATTCATATACCTTTAATTTCTTTCATTTGTCTAATTGCTCTGGCTAGTGTTTCAAGGACTATATTGAATAGCAGTGGTGAAAGAGTGCATCCCTGTCCTGTTCCCATTTTTAGAGGGAATGCTTCCAATTTTCTCCATTTAGGATAATGTTGGCCTTGGATTTAGCATAGATAGCTTTTACAAAGTTGAGGTATGAATCTACTATCCCACATTTTCTAGTGTTTTGAACATAAGTGGGTGCTCTATTTTGTCAAATGCTTTCTCTTCATCTATTGATAAAATCATATGACTCTTATCTTTAGTCTATTGATGTGATGGATTATGTTTATTGATTTCTGTATATTGAACCAACCTTGCATCCCTGGGATGAACCCCACTTGATCATGGTGCACTATTTTTTGATATGTTTTTGTATGTGATTTGCCAGAATTATATTGAAAATTCTTGCATCTATGTTCATCAGGGATATTGATCTGAAGTTTTCTTTCTTTGATGTGCCTCTGTCAGGTTTTGGAATCAGGGTGATACTTGCCTCATAGAATGAGTTTGGAAGGGTTCCTTCCTTTTCTATTTTATGAAATAGTTTGAGAAGTATTGGTATTAATTTTTCCTTGAAGGTCTTGTAGAACTCAACTGAGAATCCGGCTGGACCTGGGCTTTTCTTGGTTGGCAAGCTCTTGATGGCATCTTCTATTTCCTTGCTTGAAATTGATCTGTTTAGTTTGTGAATGTCCTCTTGGTTCAGTTTGGGTAGGTCATATGCCTGTAGAAATTTGTGTCTTCAGGACACTGGTGTAGAAATTTTCAAAATAGTTTCAAAATTTTCCTGGAGTATAAATTTTCAAAATAATTTCTAATTATCCCCTGTATTTCAGTAGTGTCTATTGTGATATTTCCTTTTTCATCACGAATTTTAGTAATTTGGGTTTTATCCCTTTTTGTTTTCATTAGGGTGGCTAAAGGGTTTGTCAATTTTGTTTATTTTTTCAAAGAACCAGCTTTTTGTTTTGTGAATTTTTTGAATTGTTTCTTTTGTTTCAGTTTCATTGATTTCAGCCCTGATTTTGATTATTTCTTGTCTTCTACTTCTTTAGGTGTTGATTTGTTCTTCCTTTTCTAAGGCTTTGAGATGAAGAGTCAATTCATTTATTTGTTGACTTTTACTTCTTCTAATGAATAAGTTTAATGCAATGAACTTTCCTCTTAGCACGGCCTTCATGGTATTTTGATATGTTGTATCAGAGTTTTCATTTGCCTCTAAGAACTTTTTATCTCTTCCCTGATGTCCTGTTATCCATGTATCATTCAATAGCATATTATTTAGTTTCCAGGTGTTGGAGTAGTTTCTATTTTTTAATATGTCATTGATTTCTAATTTTATTCCAGTGTGATCAGATAGGATACAGGGGAGTATCTCTATTTTTTTGTATTTCCTAAGACTGGCTTTATGACATATGATCTATTTTGGAGAAGGATCCATGTGCTGCTGAGAGAAAAGTGTATTTGCTCGTTGATGGATGGAACACTCTATATAGGTCTGTTAAATCTAAATTATTGATAATTTCATTGAAATTTATGGTTTGTTTATTAAGTTTTTGTTTGGAAGATCTATCCAATGGTGAGAGAGCTGTGTTAAAGTCTCTAAGAATTATTGTGTTGTGGTCTATTTGATTCTTGTATTTTAGAAGGATTTGTTTGATATACATAGAAGCCCCATTATTTGAGGCATAGATATTTATGATTGTTATGTCTTGTTGATGTATGATTCCCTTAAGCAGTATGAAATGACCTTCTTTATCTCTTTTCACCATCTTTGGTTTCAAGTCTACTTTATTTGAAATGAGGATGGAAACTCCTGCTTGTTTGCAGGATCCATGTGAGTGATATGTTTTTTCCCACCCTTTCACTTTCAGTCTGTGGATGTCTTTTCCGGTGAGATGAGACTCTTGAAGGCAGCATACTGTTGGGTCTTGTTTTTTAATCCAGTCTGTCAGTCTATGTCTTTTAATTGGTGCATTTAGGCCATTTACATTCAGGGTTATTATTGAAATATGATTTGTAATCCTGGTCATTTTGGTTTATTTTTGGTTTTTACCTTGACTTGTTTTCTCTTTTGAATGGTCTTTCCTTTAGTGTAGTTCCTCTCTTTGTATATTTTCACTGTTGGTTATCATTTCCTCCTCATGGAATATTTTGCCAAGAATGTTGTGTGGTGCAGGCTTTCTTGCTGTAAATTCTGTTCACTTTTGTTTATCATGGAAGGTTTTTATTTCATCATCAAATCTGAAGGTCAATTTTGCTGGATATAGGATTCTTGGTCAGCATCCATTTTCTTTCAGAGCTTGGAATATGTTGTTTCATGATCTCCTGGCTTTTAGGGTCTGGGTTGAAAAATCTGCTACGATCCGAATTGGTCTCCCCTTATATGTAATCTGGTTCCTCTCTCTTGTGGCCTTTAAAATTTTATCCTTATTCTGTATGTTAGACATTTTCATTATAATGTGCCTTGGTGTAGATCTGTTGAAATTTTGTACATTTGGTGTCCTGTAAGCCTCTTGTATTTGATTTTCCAATTCATTTTTCATATTTGTGAAATTTTCTGATATTATTTCATGAAAAGATTGTGCATTCCTTTGGTTTGAAATTCTGCACCTTCTTCTATCTCAATAAATCTTAGATTTGGTCTTTTGATGCTGTCCTGTATTTCTTGTATGTTCTGTTCATAATTTTTTACCATCTTCACTGTATGGTCAAGTTTATTTTCAAGATTGTGTATCTTGTCTTCATTATCTGAGGTTCTGTCTTCCAGGTGATCTAGTCTACTGGTGATGCTTTCTATTGAGCTTTTTATTTGGTTTAATGTTTCCTTCATTTCAAGAATTTCTGATTGGTTTTTTTGCACAATCTCTAGCTCTTTCTTAAAGTAATCTTTTGCTACTTGTAATTGCTCTCTTATCTCTTTGTTAGAATGATCAATGGTTGCCTTTATTTGCTCTTCTATTTCTTTGTTGGATTGATCAATTTTTGCCTGTAATTTGTTACTTATGTCATTCTTTAATTAGCTGATCATTTTAATTATGTACATTCTGAATTCTGTCTCTGACATTTCATCAACTGTGCTGTCAATGGATTCTGTTACAGTGGTATCAAGGTTTATTTGGGGCACTTTCTTCCTTTGCTTTTTCATGTTGATTGTGTATCTTCCTTTCTTGAAGTACCAATCTAGGTATTGCAGCTTCTATCCTATAATCTTGTATTAACAGTCCAGATTACCTGTGTCTCACCTTGGAACTACTTCTGTTCCCCCAGTATCCCCAGATGGGCACTACTGCCACTAAAGTTGGTGGCAGAGGTTGTGGACATATCTCTAGAGGGCAGTGGAAGTGGCCTTGGCTGGGTTCCTATGGTGGTCCCCGAGGGCTGTTCTGCCCCTTTCTTATGATCCTGCTGATGAGCAGGGACTCTGGAGCAGAACTGGAGGCAGGCCCAGGTCTCACTTAGGCAGGGTCACAAGCAGGAGAGTCTGTGTGTGACCCTTACAGTGAGTATGAGCTTCCCTGTGGCTGGAGGTTAGCAGGCCCTGGTCTGCCTTCAGATGGGTACCTCTGGCATTCCCTGAGGGTGGTTTTGGGCCCTCTCTCTCCTGTCCTGAGGAACTCTGGAGTGGGATTAGGTTGGGCCTAGGCTGCACTTGGATGGGCTGTCTTCACTGGGGTCTCTGCAGGTGACTCATACCCTGGGTGTGCGTTCCCCTGTATCTGGTAGCCATCAGTCTCTGGTCAACCATTGCCCATGGAGTTTCCTGAGGGCAGATTTGGGCCCTCTGTGGCTCCTGCTGCTCCCCAGGAACTCTGGAGCAGAACTAGGGAGGGCTCAGGCCTCACTTGGGTGGAGCCTACTCACGCTGGTGTCTCTGCAGTGACTCTTACCCTGAGTGTACGCTACCCTGTGGCTAGCAGCTAGCAGTCTCTGGTCTCCCTTTGGCTGGACACCCTTGGAGTTTCCCGAGGGCAGATTTGGGCCCTCTGCAGCTCCTGTCGGTCCCCTGGAACCTCTCCTTAATTTTGACTTTCATCATTTTAAGTGTCATTTTGAGTGTCTATTCTTATTTATTATACTCAGACTTTGATGAGATTTCCATATATACAGGTTAGTGTTTTTCAATAAATTTGGTAAGTTTTCCACCATATTGCCCTTAGTACATTTTCTGTTTCCCTTACCTGTTTCCTCTTTTGTAGCAGTCCCATTACACAGTATTTTACACTTAATTGTATACTAAGTGTATATTTCTCTAGGGCTTTTCTCCTTTTATCCATTATTTTACCTTTTTATTTTCAGGTTGTGCAATCTCTATTGATCTCTATTCAAGTTTGCTAATTTCTTTTTCTACTAGTTCAAATCTACTGTTAATACACCTAGTGAATTTTTCATTGTGGTTATTGTACTTTCCAGCTCCCAAATTTCCATTTGATTCTCTTTTGTAACTATTATCTCTTTGTAGATATCATCTCTTTGATGGCATTATTAGCCTGTCTTCCTTTTTTCACCTTTAGTTATGATTTTTTTTTGCTCCTTCAAACATATTAATAATGGATAGTTTGAAATATTTGGTGTTAAATCTTCTTAATTTTAATAGCACAGGCAGTTTCTGTTGCTTGATTTTAAAAATGTTTCTAGTGCTTGGGTCACACTTTCTTGTATTTCTCCATGGCTCATTGTTTTTATTGTTTTTGAAAATATGACATTTTAGATAATGTAGCAATATATTTATTGCTTCTTACCTTTCAAAATCATACTATTTTTATTTATTTATTAAAAAACTAACTGAATTTTCTTAGCAAAGTCTGTTTTTATTCCACCACCTTCTTCTTTAGTGTTGATCCTCTCATATTGCTCCTTAGGCAGGCACAGCTTTGGTGATTCCCAGTCACCCTAGGAAACAGTGGTTTTGGCAGAGTTTTCTTCATCTCTTTTTTTAATGTTGGGCTTTGCTAATATCTAGATTATTTTTCTGTTGTTTTCTATAATGACTAGGCACAAGTTGCTGAACAAATTACTCATCAAATTTGGCTTCCCTGACAGAGTAGTTCCTGAGATCAGGGTTTGACATTTCCTCTGACCACAGCAGGAATCCTCTGAGCTATCTCTTTCTCAAACTTTCTCACCGAAAGGAGCTAGCCTACTCTTTAGTCTGGATCTTCATAGAATCTATGTGTATCTTCAACCTTTCCCACTATCACAACTATGTTAGTGAGGTTTTCATTGTGGTGACCAAAATATCCAACAAGAACTACTTAGAGGAGGAAAAGTTCATTTTGGGTACAAGTTTCAGAGGTTTAGTCCATGGTCTGGCAAGTCCATTGTTCTTGGTCTAAGATAAAGCAGAACACACCATTTAGTGGAAGAGCACTGCTCCATTCATGGCAGCCAGGAAGGAAGAGAGACATGGGGGAGTTGCAGGAAATATTAACACTTTCAGAGCACATACACCCAGTGACCCACCTCCTCTAGCCACACCCCATCTGTCTATAGTTATCACCCAGTCAGTCCATTCAAACTAGGATAAACTTGCTAGGTTACAGTTTTCATAATCTAATTTTTTCACAAATGAATATTCCTGCATCAACACAGGAGCTTTAGGGGAACACTTCATATCCAAACCATAATAACAACATACACCATTTTTTTAGAGAATCCTTAAACTTCTCCAAATTCTGGTACAAATGATGTCCATTCCTGTGGGAATTATTAGAAGCTGTATGTTTTATAGTCTAATTTTTTTCCCAGCCATAATTTCTGAGCCAGGGCTCTGGATATGGGGACAGGGAAAATGGCATTTCTCTTTAAGTGATACTCCTGTTAATGAAGTTAATTTCTCAGTGGAGAATCCAGGAGACAGCCTAGAATCTTCTTTGTTTCTATTGGTATAGCAACACTGCCTTAATGAGCCAGGGAAAAGTCACTGGAATCCCCATATTCTCAGCAGTATTTTACTCAAGATAGAGACTACAGGTTGTGCAGAGAAGATAGTCCTGAACTCTCAAACTGCATTTGCCTAGAATTATTCTCAACAGCAGGTAGTTGTGAGCAGAACAAGATGTGTCAAGATCTTCTTCTGGAATAAAGTCCTTTGACTGAATCTTGAGGAAGAGGAAACTTCCTGTTTATGCTTGTTCCACTCTAGAGTTGAGTTTCTATTACATTGATATGAGATGGGGATAGGAGAGAGAGCAGTCTGCAAATACTATAGACTCTCATTTTCTTAATGAATTTTTGTAGATTTTTCTGGAACAGGTGTTTGTTTTTACAGTATATATCCTTAGAATAATTTCCAGAGACTTTAAGTGGTTGTCTTTTAAAATAAAAATTTTAACAGTGTTTACCAGTGGCCCTGGGAGAGTTCTTTAAACTGTCATACAAAAAACTGATTTCTAATCAGTTCCAAGATGGTGGCCTAGACGGACACGGCATTCCTAGTCTCTCCAGGACCAGGGTTTAAAGTACTGGAAACACTGTTTTTCAGTGAGTTTTTAGAGGACACATGGCAGCTACTTCCATGCAGGAACTCTACTCATGTGCCCACAGGGTTGCCAGGCCCAAACATTTGCACAGGACCTCAGCTGCAAGCTGGGGCAGGACCCCAGCCATGAACTCCTAGGCAGGACTCTGACCTGTGGACTCCAGTGCAGGACTCAAACCCTTTGCCCATACAAAACCCACTCCCACACAGGACCCCTGGCTCCAGCACCCCCACACCCCACAGAACCTTGGGTTGCCCACCCATGCAGGACCCTTCAGCTGTTCCTCACACATGGGACCCCCAGCACCTGTGCAGGACCTCTGGCTGTTGCTTTTGTATGGATCTCCATCTAACAGGCCAGAACCTCCCTGTTTGCCTACACCTGGGGACATGAGACAGGATCTAGAGACAAACTTTTACTTCTGCACAGCAAACCACAGAGCTGCATCTCCAAACACATCACCCAACACCACCACCTGGCCCCACCCTTCACCCTATCTCTGGAGAAGATGACTTCTTTGTGAGACTTCAGCTTCACCATTTTGACCTGAGCAGGCAGATACCAGTAAGCAACGGACAACTCCACCTACTGGAATAGAAGGGAAGCAATCCTGTTTGTTTACATTGAGACTTTTTAGTTTTCATTTTTTCACTAATATTCCTTTTTTTCTCTTTTCTTCCTTTATTTTTTTCTCTCTCTCACTCTTTTCCTGCCCTCACATCCCCAACATTTGTGAAACCAAGTATTTTTTATGCATTAGACTACTGTGGACCAGGATATCTGATTAGTATGCTACAATTATATAGTCTCGTAACTTCCATCTATATATGTTTTATTTTTCTTAATTTTTATTTATCCTTGTTAGTTGTACTCTATTTTCTTCCTACTTACTGGTGGTCCCCAAATCTCTTTCTCTCTTTTCTACTAACAGCCAACTTCTTTTGGATTCCTCTTTCATGCTTTCTAGCATCTAATATCTATATTCTCACTACCTACCTCCCTAACATCTTATCCTATACCCCACCCCTGGTTTTCTCTAGCCCACCAGCAGAAACTATAGACCCTTGTGCAAACCTTTTGTTTATATAGTAGATGCTAATTGAACTTAAAATTTCTGTATATTGTGACTAAACCATAAATGTATTTAGGAGCTATTAGGAGCTACTTGGATTGAAACTATATATTGTTTGTATTGATATCTGTTAACATTGATCTCCCCGTTAAAGGAGAGGTATTGGAACCCTGTAGGAAATCTATAAACCTATAGGATAAAAACTGTAACACCTCAGATCTGCAGTGCTAGAAGGAAAGACACATGAACAACATGAAAAAACAAGGCAAGAAAGTGCCTCAAACAAACCAAGATACTACATTATTAGAATCCAGGGTCAGCAGAACAGAAAAAAATGTCAGAGAAGGAGTTCAGGATGTACATAATTAAAATGTTCTGTGACTTAAGCAATGGTTTAAGAGAGCAAACCCAGGCACCAAAAGATTATTTTGATAAAGAACTACATAGGCAAATACAGGAAGCAAAAGATTACTTCAATAAGGAGATAGAGATTCTGAAAAAAATTCAAACAGAAATCCTCAAAATGAAAGAAACAATAAACCAAATTAAAAACTCAATAGAAAGCATCACCAACAGATGTGATCACTTGAAAGACAGAACATCAGACAATGAAGACAAAGTATTTAATCTTGAAAGTAGAGTTGACCACACAGTAAAGATGGTAAGAAAACATGAACAGAACATCCAAGAATTATGGGATAACATGAAAAGACCAAATTTAAGAATTAATGGGATAGAGGAAGGCATAGAATTTCAAACCAAAGGAATGAGTCTATTCAATGAAAGAATATCAGAAAATTCTCCAAACATGAAGAACAAATTGGATACTTAAATACAGGAGGCTTACAGGATACCAAATGTACAAAATCACAACAGATCTACACCAAGACACATCATAATAAAAGTGCCTATCATTCAGAACAAGGAGAGAATCTTAGAAGCCACAAGAGAAAGGAATCAGATAACATATAGGAGGAAACCAATTCGAATGTCTGCAGATTTCTCAACCCAGACCTGAAAGCTAGAAGAGCTTGGAACAACATATACCAAGCTCTAAAAGACAATGGATGCCAACCAAGAATCTTATATTCAGCAAAATTAAGTTTTAGATTTGATGATGATGAAATAAAAACCTTCCAAGATAAACAAAAATTAAAAGAATTTACAGCAAGAAAGCCTTCACTACAGAACATTTTTCACAAAATATTCCATGAGGAGGAAATGAAAAACAACAATGAAAATGTGCAAAGGGAGAAACTACACTAATGTAAAGGCCAATCAAAGGAGAAACCTAGTCAAGTTAAAAAATAAAAATAAGCCAAAATGTCTGGGAATACAAACCAAGTCTCAATAATATCACTGAATGTCAATGGCCTAAACTCATCAATTAAAAGGCATTGACTGGCAGATTGGATTTTTAAAAAGACCCAACATTATGCTGCCTCCAAGAGACTCATCTCATAGAAAGAGACACTCACAGATGGAAGGTGAAAGGATGGAAAAAAATGTATCATGCACATGGACTGTGTAAACAAGCAGGGATTTCCATCCTCATGTCAGATAAACTGGACTTAAAACAATGTTAGTGAAAAGGGATGAAGATGCTTAAGGGAATTATACTTCAACAAGACATAACAATCTTAAAAATTTATGCCCCCCAAAATTGGGGAGCCATGTATGTCAAACAAATTCTCCTCATCTTCAAGAATCAAATAGACCACAACACACTAGTACTGGGTGGCTTTAACACGTCTCTCACCACTGTATAGATCTTCCAAACAAAAACTGAACAAAGAATCTACAAAATTCAATAGAACAATCAACAATCTAGATTTAACAGACATACATAGAATATTTCATCCATCAACAAGCAAATACACTTTTTTTCTCAGCAGCACATGGATCCTTCTCCAAAATAGATCATATGATATACCATAAAGCTAGTCTTAGAAAATATAAAAAAATAGAGATTTTATCCCACATTCTATCTGACCATAATAGAACTAAATCAGAAATTAATGATGAATTAAAAAATAGAAGCTTGCTCCAACATCTGGAGACTCAATAAAAGGCTATTGAATGATGCATGGGTAATAGAAGGCATCAGGAAGGAGATAAAAATAATTCTTAGAGATAAATGAGAACTCTGATATAATATATCAGAATCTCTGGGACACTATGAAGATAGTGCTAAGAGGAAAGTTCATTGCATTAAGCTCATTTATTCAAAGAAGTAAAAGTCAACAAATCAATGACTTGACAGTACGTCTCAAAGCCCTAGAAAAAGAGGAACAAACCAACACCAAAGGAAGTAGAAGATAGGAAATAATTAGAATCAGGGCTGAAATCAATGAAATTGAAACAAAGGAAACAATTCAAAAAATTGACAAACAAAAATCTGGTTCTTTGAAAAAACAAATAAAATTGACAAACCCTTAGCTACCCTAATGAAAGAAGGAGAGAGAAAATCCAAAATACTAAAATTTGAAATGAAAAAGGAAATGTCATGAAAGTCTGCTGAAATACAGAGGAAAATTAGAAACTATTTTGAAAATTTATACTCTAGTAAAATAGAAACCCCTGAAGATACCGACAAATTTCTAGAGACATATGACCTACCCAAACTGAACCAGGAGGACATTCATGACTTAAATAGATCAATTATAAGCAAGGATATAGAAGACACCATGAAAAGCCTACCAACCAAGAAAAGCACAGGATGGATTCTCAGGCAAGTTCTCCAAGACCTATAAAGGAGAACTAAATCAAATAAATTATTCCATAAAATAGAATGGGAGAGCACCCTTACAAACTCATGCTATGAGGCAAGTACCACCCGGATACCAAAAACAGACAGAGACACATCAAACAAGGGAAATTTCAGGCCAGTATCCCTGATGAACATAGATGCAAAAATTCTCAATAAAATTTTGGAATGTCACATACAAAAATATATTTAAAAAATAATGCATGATTATCAAGTGGGATTCATTCCAGGGAGGCAAGTTTGTTTTAACATACAGAAATTAATAAATGTAATCCATCACATCAATAGACTTAAAATAAGAATCACATTATTTTATCAATTGATGCAGAGAAAGCATTTGACAAAATACAGCACTCTTTAATGTTTAAAACACTAGAAAAACTAGGGATAGTAGGAACATACTTCAACATTGTTAAAGCAATCTATGCTAAACCTAAGGCCAACATTATCCTAAATGGAGAAAAATTAGAAGCATTCTCTCTGGAAACTGGAACAAAACAGGGATGACCTCTTTCACCAATCTTATTCAATGTAGACCTTGAAACTCTAGCCAGAGGAATTAGACAGAAGAAAGAAATTAAAGGGATATGAATAGGAAAAGAAGAACTCAAACTATCATTATTTGCAGATGACATGATATACTTGGAGGATTCAAAAATTCCACCAGAAAACTTCTAGAATTAATAAATGAATTCAGCAATGTTGCAGGATATAAATTCAACACCCATAAATCAAATGCATTTCTATACATCAGCAATGAATCCTCTGAAAGAGAAATAAGAAAAACTACTCCATTCACAATAGCCTCTAAAAAAATAAAATACTTGGGAATCAATCTAACAAGGTGGTGAAAGACCTCCACAATGAAAACTACAAGACACTAAAGAAAGAAATTGAAGAAGATCTTAGAAGATGGAAAGATCTCCCATCTTCTTGGATAGGCAGAATGGATATTATTAAAATGTCCATACTACCCAAAGCACTATATAGATTCAATGCAATCCCAATTAAAATCTCAACATCATCAGATACAGCACTGATCTCCAGGATATATGAAGAACTCAATAAACTTAACACCCAAAACACAAACAACCCAATCAATAAATGGGCTAAGGAGCTGAATAGAAACTTCTCAAAAGAAGATATACTATCAATAAACAAATATATGAAGAAATGTTCAACATCCTTAGCAGTTAGAGAAATGCAAATGAAAACTAGTCTAAAATTTCATCTCACCCCAGTCAGAATGCAGCTATCCAATATAAAACAATAAGTGCTGGCGAGGATATAGTGAAAAAGGCACACTCAAACGTGGCTGGTTGAACTGCAATTTGGTGCAACCTATCTGGAAAGCAGTATGGAAACTCCTTAAATAACTTAAAATGGAACCACCATTTGATCCAGCTATCCCACTCCTCCACTATACCCTAAAGACTTAAAAAGAGCATACTACAGTGATGCAGCCACTTTAATGTTTATAGCAGCACAATTCACAATTGCTAAACTGTGGAAGCAATCTAGATGACCTTCAGTAGATGATTGGATAAAGAAACTGTGGCATATATACACAATGGAATATTACTCAGCAATAAAAGAGAATAAAAGTATGGCATTTTCAGGTAAATGGATGGAGTTGGAGAATATCATGCTAAGTGAAGTAAGCCAATCCCCAAAAAACAAAGCCCAAATGTTCTCTCTGATTAGTGGATGCTGATACATAAGGGGGTGGGGGTGGGGAGCATGGGAGAAATGGAGGAACTTTGGATATGGCAAAGAGGTGGCAGGGGAAGGGAGGGGGCATGGAGGTAGCAAAAATGGTGGAATGGCATGGGCATCACTACCCTAAGTACATGTATGAAGACACAAATGTTGTGACTCTCTCTTGTTTGTAACCAGAGAGTTGGAAAATTGAGCTCTATATATGTACTATGACTTGAAATGCATTTAAATAAATAAAAAATATATTAAGAAACATAAAAAAGTTTAGCTCTTCCTTAATTATTTTTTAATAAATATTTTTAACATCCATTGATAACACTAACCTGTATCATTGTTTTTCTATTCCTGGTTAAAATTCTCAGTTTCTTATAATATCAATTTTGCTTCATTTATTGGTTCCCATTCTTTAATATAACATAATTTTTTGACTTGATTGTGTGGGTTTGACATTATGAATTAAAACATTTTATTATTCATTGTGGTTTAATCTATTATTGCCTTTCTTGTTTGTAATAAATTTGTCCCAGATTACTCCCTAAGCTAGTAACACTCTCCTTTTGAGTTATTCTCTTTAATGCATGATAAATAGCTGCATTTTGCCCAGAGGTACCAAGTTTCCTCTATACTTTCACTACTGTATATCTGGAATCAGTTACTTTTCCATTGGGCTTTAATGGAATATGGTATTTAGAAGCCATAGTTTGGATTCTAGGTATGCACATTGACATTGAAAAATTGTTGTTAGGTTGCATTAGACAAGTTCCAGTGAGAAGCAGGCTGTAAGATTGTATTTGCCAAAATATCAATGAGAAATTTGAGAGTAAGCACCCATGAGGAAAAGTGAAGTGGGAGCATTAGAGAAATATCAGATAGTGATATAAGTGCATTACAATGGAGAGAAAGAACTAAGAAAATTGGAGCAAAAGGGAGTAATAAATTTTAAAGCAGTTCCAAAAAACTTTGGGGAGATATGAAATCTTTGAGCAAATTCATCTGAGAAGTCTTACCTCATATCACCAAGCAGTAAAATATCTGTATTTTGTCCAATGGGCAGAATGTCTAGATAATAAATTTAGTGAAGGAATTAAGCATTCAACAGTTGAGGTCTCTGGGAATTCATATTCCTTGCAGTTGAAGATATGAATGACATATTTTAATGTTCACCACATGGATCCTGAATAAATTCATAAATTTTAAATCACTCTTAATTGGGATTTTGTTACTTGAAGCCAAATACATTCATAATGGATATATCACTCTAAAGAGATTCAGGTCATTTTGCAGTCTTACTAGCAATGAATAAGTGTTCTTGTTTTTCAATTCCTTGACAATTAGGGATGATCAGAACTGTTAAGTCAAAAGAAATTTATGGGTGTGTGATTAAGTATTGGATCATTAACTTTATTTAAAAATAAAATTATTTTATAATAATTTTGCATTTAAAGAAATGTTGTAGATAGTAGAGGGAGTTTCTGAATACCTCTCATGTAGCATATTAATCAAGATTCTGTGTAAGAACAGAATAAAGTGTGTGTGCATATTATACACACATATATGTGTATACATAATGAAATAATGCATTTTACTCTTTTACACACATCTAGTTTATAATTTCTAAATTATTTTGGGGTTTCTTTTTCTGTAATAAGAATGCCACAGCATGAATTGATACATGACTGTATCTTGAAATTATACATTAACTGTGATTATTATTTGTCACTATGATCTCATTCTATTTCTATAATATATAAATAGATCTTGTTGTAGATGTATTATAATGATAATTATGCTGTTTTAAATACTGCTATAAGGCTCATCTTATCTTTTTAGCACTGATTGAATGTTAGACAGCTGTTTTTAGACTTCAAATTTATCTGTCAGTTTTCTATTAATTCTAGTTTTTGCCTTAGGGAAAGAGACATAAAAATTTTCCCCAAGTATTAAGTACTTATTTGGCCTATCTTCAGTAGGAAAGCAGATTTCATGTAATTTGCAACCATCTGATAAATATCCTTATTCAAATTTACCCCAAACATAGGTACATTATTGTATTACTTCCATCATCTTTAAGAAAAACAAAACAATACAAAATAGTAATTTTTATTTGTTTTCTTAAAAGGCAAAGCATATGAAGTGAAGCAGTAGGCAGTCTTTTTTTTAAAGGATGGGTGGGGTCATAACTGTTTAATGCTGAGAAGATGTTATAAATAGAATATATAACTATGTACAAATTGGAAGCTCAGTGGTGTTATTTCCAATCAGGGGCTTAATCAATAATTTTCATCTTTACTTTCCATTGTTGTTTTTCTTCTTTTGTGATGTGTAGATTCTTTGATTTTACATTTCCTTTCACATATTTATTCACTTTTTAAATTGAAAATTCTACCTACATTCTGTACTCTTCTTTCACCATTTCATGTCATCATTTCTATTCATATTTCTTGGGCAATAGTGGATATTATTACTATTGTAAGTGAAAATTGGAATTGCTTCCCGACCCATTTTTTTTTTTAAGTTAGGGTTATTATGACCATCATATTCCACCACCCTTGCTGTCCCCATGCCCCCTCCCACCTTACACCCCTGTGAACAGAGATCCACCATTGTTCCCATGTCCTTCCCCATATTATGAATCAGCATCCACTTATCAACAAGTACATTCGGCATTTGGTTTTCTGAGATTGGCTTACTTCACTTAGCATGATATTCTCCAACTCCATCCATTTACCTGCAAATGCCATAATTTTATTCTCTCTTATTGCTGAGTAATATTCCATTGTATATATACCACAGTTTCTTTATCCAGTCATCTATCGAAGGGCATCTAGATTGGTTCCACAGTTTAGCTATTGTGAATTGAGCTGCTATAAACATTGAAGTGGCTGCAGCCCTGTAGTACGCTGTTTTTAAGTCTTTTGGGTATAGACCTAGGAGTGGGATAGCAGGCTCAAATGGTGGTTCCATTCCAAGTTGTCTAAGGAATCTCCATACTGCTTTCCAGATTGGTTGCACCAATTTGCAGTTCCACCAGCAATGTATGAGCGTGCCTTTTTCCCCACAACCTTGCCAACACTTACTGTTGTTTGTATTCTTGATAATTGCCATTCGGACTGGTGTGAGATGGAATCTTAGGGTAGTTCTGATTTGCATTTCTCTGATTGCTAAAGATGTTGAACTTTTTTTTATGTCTGTTGATGGATTGTATATCTTCTTCTGTGAAGTTTGTGTTCAGCTCTTTGGCCCATTTATTTATTGATTGGGTTGTTAGTTTCTTTGGTGTTAAGCTTTTTGAGTTCTTTATATATCCTGGAGATTAATGCTCTATCAGATGTGTGTGTGGCAAAGATTTGTTCCCAGAATGTTGGCTCTCTGTTCACTTCATTGATTATTTCTTTTGCTAAGAAGAAGCTTTTTAGTTTGAATCCATCCCATTTATTGACTCTATATTTTTACTTCTTGTGCTATAGGAGTCTTGTTAAGGAAGTATGGTCCTAATCCGACATGATGAAGATTTGGGCCTATTTTTTCTTCTATTAGGCGTTGGGTCTCTGGTCTGATTCCCAGGTCCTTGATCCACTTTGAGTTGAGTTTTGTGCATGGTGAGAGATAGGGGTTTAGTTTCATTTTGCTGCATATGGATTTCCAGTTTTCCCAGCACCATTTGTTGAACAGGCTGTCTTTTCTCCAGTGTACATGTTTGGCTTCTTTATCTAGTATAAGGTAACTGTATGTAAGTGGGTTCATCTCTGTGTCTTCTATTCTATACCATTGGTCTACATGTCTATTTTGATGCCAGTACCATGCCATTTTTGTTACTATAGCTTTGTAGTATAATCTGAAGTCAGGTATTGTGATGCCTCCTGCTTCACTCTTCTTGCTAAGGATTGCTTTGGCTATTCTGGGTCTCTTATTC